>VZTD01005779.1:1369071-1433907 GCA_013397725.1 Rhagologus leucostigma | reverse complement strand
GGGGGGGGGGGTGTCACTGATTTGTTATTGGGCCAGGCTGGGTCAGGTCTCTGAAGGAGCTGCAACAAATGCACACCTTGTTCAAACTATTCTGCTCATGGGTAAAGATTTTGTTTAAGAAAAGCTTAACAGAGCTGCTTCCTGGAATGTACTGTAGTGCTTCAAATTATATTTACTACAAGCCTGCCGTATTTAAATATCACAGAATGGTTTGGTTTGGAAGGGAGCTTAAAGATCATCTCGTTCCAACTGCCGCCTCTGCCGCGGGCAGGGACACCTTTCACGAGACCAGGTGGCTCAAACCCCTGGCCTTGAACACTTCCAGGCATGGGGAATCCACAGCTGTTCTGGAAACCTGTTTGTAATGCCTCACCACCAATATTGCTTCCCAGTACTTTTGGAAGTCTCTAGATTTGTGTGCCACTGATAAAAACAAAGGTCTTAGGAGAAAAAAAAAATCAATCAGTGAACACTTCAAACAACTTTTTCTTTGGACTCACATTATCAGTATTTTAGGAGTAATGGAAACCTCATGGCAATGTGTGCATCCAGTTTAAATCAATGTGTTTTTTCTCTTTTTTTGGAAATATTTCCAATAACGCTCAGTGTATCGCTGGAATGGCTTATGCTTTGTAGCCTTTGGCATGTGATTCATTGCTCAGGTTACATTGGTAGCACCCTCTACGCCATTCATTTCAACAGGAGGGAGGAACTTGGAGTCTCACAGCATCAGGTTGTTATTTGGATGGTTTTTGTATCCCTCTAATGCCTAATGCCACCTGGCAGAGATTTTTTACTTATATGTGTCTTGTCAAAGTGAAAAGGGATGTTTCTGCTGCTGTTAACAGTCAGCTGTAGGGGATGTTAACTCTGCTGTTCGGGGAGGGTGTTTGCTCTTCTCTGCCACTTTCATCTCTTGATTCTAAGAAAGGAAGTTTTTCTTAAGCAAAACATGGCCTTTCCCTGTTGGCAGCTGGGAGAATAAGGATTAAGTTCTCTAAACAAAGGTCGGTGCCCTTGTCAGGTCTCCCTTTTCAGAAGGTCTCCAAAGCCATAGTAATCAAAAGGCAGGTTTCAGGCAGAGCATTCCTTCGAAGCACCTGCTGGATGGAGCTGAACACAGTATCCATGAGGTGTATTGTGCTCTAGCAGTGCGTCCTCTTTGGAGATTTCCCCTGAAACTTACTGGACACAGACCATAAGGAAATACAAGACATTTCTGCAACATTACGAGCGCTTGGTATCTGTTTGCTTAACCCGCCTGAGAAGATACATGAAGAAACTCTTTGCAACAGCACTTTTCCTCCCTGTTTTTAAACACTCTTTTGCCTGTTAGGGATCCAGGCTGTAAGGAAAATGTTCTTCCTGTTAATAAAGAACTGGTATTGCTTGGCAGCTTCAGTCCAGCCGAGTTGACTGGTGGCTCTCGATCTCCTTTCTTGTGCATGACCCTTGTTGGCTTGGCTATTTATCATCTTCTTTCACACTGCACTGCAAATACTACTTTTCACCTTCCCGTAGACATTAACAATTCAGTTGCGTATACATACATGGTAATTCTTTGCTAAATATGAGGTTCTCCAGCTGTGCATAAAGAACATAAAGCTTTGGAAAGCAAAATTTTACTGCTCTGACAACCAAAGCCCCAACTGGCAGAAGCTGCTATTCACAAGAGATTTCATGCATTGAATAGGGGAAGATATGGGAAATTGTGTTGTTTGTTACAACTTCAGTTTGACTCACTGGAAAAATCAAGGCAGTTTATAAAGTAGCTTTGTATTTCAAAATATTGATTAGCCTTTTGGAAAAGAAAAAAAAATGGATTGTGTAGATGAAACTGAACATCTTCCAAGGGAAATAGTTTAAACAATTAAAGGTCTGGAGAAATGTGATATGGATTTTTTTATTTGAAAGAGATGTTTTCTTGCCTGCATTATAAAATAATCTCAGAGGAGATTAGGGAACATGGGTAGAGTCACAGTGTGATTTTTAATGTTGTTCTTCTGAGATGAAACTCTTATGATCAAAGAAACACGCTGCAATGTTCAATGTGTAATAAAAATATGTTTTAATTTAGCTTAAGGCTTGCTGCAACTTTTGAGTCTCCAGAGTTAAGAAAAACTAAAATACTAAAATTTCCAAAGCTTCAGTGTCTCTTCAAAACAATTTTCCCCTTAGATCCTTAGCAGTTCTTCGGCTGTTGTTTTCCTTTTTTTTTTTAAACTTCTCTTTGGAGATAATAGTCTGGGAGAGGGGGGTTGGACCTAGATGACCTCTAAGATCTTTAAGGTCCCTTACAATTCAAACCATTTTATGATTCTGGGATTTCAGACTGTCACCAAGATCGATGCTGCAACTAATCTAACCTCTCTTAGTAATCTGATGTGAATACAGTAATGGGAACAGTATTGTTGGCATCTTGGAATTCCAGTGATGGAATGATCTTGGTAAGAACTCTGTGGAGGATAGGTCTTTTTGTCTTGGTGAGCAACTAACAGTAGTACAGTCACCATAATACCATAATACATGTTTTATGAGCATTACATTGAAACATTTTGGCTTTAGGTTATTTTCTTTATTGTTCATTAGGCCAAGTTAGAATTTCAATGTTATGAAATTAAAAAGTGAGAGTACATTAAAAGAATTTTGACGTACTAAAATTTAAGAGGTTTAGATTCAGTTTTTGAATGAATTGAATTTGGGTTCTGAGGTAAATTTTAAAGAGTGACAGACAGTAAGTCTGCAAAGAAGTTTGAATTGTCTGGGCTGTCCCTCCACCTGAAGGCACTGTACCTAACCCATATCTGACACCCATTTCTCTAATAATATTTTAAACCTTTGGGATGAAATGTTTATTCTTGTTCTTCTGTCGAAAATCTGCTTCCATTCTTTGTCAGGCTTTCAAAGAAAACTTGATATTCTGGATGTCCGGGATCTCAGCGTTCAAATTTCAGCCTTTGTTTCTCATCGTGTGCAAGTGCACATGGAGCAGGGGTACATTTCATCTGTCTTCGCAGAGGTCTTTTACTTATTTCAGAGCTGTTACCATGTGGCCCTTGTCTCTAGAATGAACAAATCTCATAATTGTAATCTGTCCTCATAATTAATTGTTTTCAAATTGGTGAAGGTACTTTTTGTGGCGTTCTGGATTTGTTTTTCACAAGTTTTTGTCCCCTGGGAGCAATGCTGCCCAAAGCACAACACTGTTCTTAAAGTGAATTTCCTGCCCTGAGCAGGAGGCTTGTTTATCCTTTCTTGCACAGAACAGTCTTCTGATATCTCCTGATATAGTAACTACTTTCTCATAAATTATTACACTGATGACTCACATAAGTCAGTGACCTCCTGTCTGATGCTCCAGATTATTGACTAGCCAGTTGTTCTCCATGTTGCATTTGTGCACCAAATTATGGCAGTTCGTTATTTGGACTTGTCCTGACTGAATTTGTGGTGTGTCAGAAATGTCTCGTATGGATTTGTCATCGGTGCACATTGTTCCTGTTGTTAATAATTGCTACTGGTTTTACAGATGGTTTGTGAGCAGGTCAAAATTACAAAATAGAGTAATATCGGCGGCAGCACATGAAAATACATCCTCAGTGCTGCCAGGGGAGGGAGCTGGAGCTAGAGGTGGCAGGGGAGAAGCTGTCCCGCTGCTTCTTCTGCTTGGGAATTAGGAAAAATTTGCATGGGAGGCTGGGACCACTGCTGCTCTTGCTCTGGTCAGTCTCTCTGCCCCCATTCCCATGTGAGTAGTTCCAGCAAGCCTGGATTTCTGTGACTCACATGTAGACTTTCATGCAAGGGAGCCAGTGACTGACTGCTTCCCCCATCAATGGGCTGCTTCAGTCCTGAAGAAGTTCCCTGCAGACCTTTATTGCTGAAAGGGCAGTCCCCTTGGGGAGGAAGTATGAGTGAGTTGTTTTGTAAAAGGCAGGGTGTGCGTGGCTGGGGAAGGAAGGGCATTGGCTGGCAAGGAGACTTGGTGGTTCATCCAAACCTCAACTTTAGTTAAAGCTGCTCAAAACATGGAACAGGCATTAACTGCTGCAGTGATCCCGACCTCACAGTGAGAGTGAAGTGATGCATTATTTGCTGTCTCAGTCACAGCTAGTGCAATTGCTGGAGGTGGGAGCTTGAACTGTAAAACCCTGTGATGAAGGTGAAGGACACCTTTGCATCAAGACAGTCCATCCTAAATATTTGATAAGGTTATTTTTCATTTATCTGTGAACTATTCTTTGCTCAGCTGTGGGCAGAGAACAACTCCGCTTGCAGATGCTGATGTTGCACCCCCGCAGCAGCGGCAGCTGCTTTTTGCTGTGCATTCCTGGAGTCAGGTGCTGCTGCCACATCCCTGTTGTGCTCAAGGAAGTACTTCCCCGCCAGCACGGACGGAGCCTGGCTATCTCACAGGATGTGGAGGGAGATCAGTGCTGTGGCTGCTTCCTGTCATCCGCAATTCCCCATGTCTGTATTCTTGCTAACCTTTTCAAATAATACCAAGAATATATGATTGACATCTGAAACAACACATTTGTTCTTAGCAGCAAAGACTAGACCCAGAGTAACTTATTGTAAAGCTCTGTTTTCACCAGACAGTGATCTATATTGAAGCTTATTAAAGTCATGTGTTCAATTTTTTCATAATTGCCCCCATTCAAACTGTGGCAGGCAGCCAGTAAAGCACTAAGTGGAAGTTTCTGTCAGTCCACCTGTCTTTCTGTAGCTAACGAAGTGTGCCGGTTTTTGTCTTGTAGACGTTACACAATTCACTGTCAGAGGAACTTGTTATATATAGACTTAAAATAAATTAGTTCGAGACAAGGCCAAAGCCATTCAACTAGACTTCTTTGTATAGCAAGTCATGTATTTATTATACAGAGTGACACGTTAATACTTTGTTTGGGTGGAGAGCTTATTCTTAAACAAGAACAGGCAATTCTGATGCTTGGCCGTATCCATCTGTTAAATGTCCTAATTAAGAAGGACGACATCCTGTGTAGCATGGGTTTCATCAAGGGCACCCACCAATCTGGATTATGGGCTTTGCTACTTTCACTGATGGGTTAGCTGGAAGCTCTTTAGGGGAAGAGCAAGGGTAGCCATATTTTCAGGCGCTTGTTCTCTGCTAAAGCCCAATTTTCGCCAGAGATTTCCTTTTGCTACACTTCACACTATAGGAAAACATCATCAATTGCCTCACATCAGCCTCCTTGGAGAAATGGGAAATTAATTTTACAGTCTTTTAGGAAATAAAAGGGGGTTTTAAGTTTACCACTCCTGATCTCTATGAACAAAAGGTATGCAGCTTATCAAACCTGTAATTAATTCACAGTTGGAAGAGCCTCCAGGATAGAAACTTGACTGCAGGAGAAGCAACACTAACAAAGGAAAAGGGAAAAAAAAAATCTCCTGTTTTCCATCAGAGCAATTAATCTTGAAAATTTTATTTGCCTGTGAGGAGATTGGCAAAGACAGCTGTTGCTTCATCCTGGAAAATGGCCCAAAAAAGGTCTGCGTAGAAAGATCTTGCAGTGATTTCCTTATAAGCACTAAGTTTAGCAGCAGCTCTCTGGATTTTCCTTCACTCTGCTGTAAAATTCAGGTGTGCTGGCACATACTTATAGAAGGAAATGAGCAAGCCAGCAACTTGGCTTGCTGGCCATTAGCAGTGAAATGCTTCTGGATGAGCTAAGACAATTGTTCAGTTGAGTGATCTCAGAGTAAGGCTGACACCTTCATTTTGGTGATATCCAAACTGTCAGCACATGTTTTCCTTGTCCAGCCAGTTTGTGAGCAGCAAAGTACTGTGTCTGGTCAAGCCTGAAGGGGAATAAAACGTAGCCTGCCTTGGATAAACTTTAGGCTGCCCCTGATTTCTCTTACAGAGCACCTCTTTTATAAACTGCTCTCCTGGAGGACTTTTTCTTAAACATTTTCCCTGTTCACCTTCCTCAGAAAGATTATGACAAGCTTCTCCCTGCAGACTCTTGCCTCTTTTAGAACTTTCGGTTAAGAATTTTCAGCAAATCTCAAAATTTTAAAGAGTCATATACAAGGATGCAGTTCACCTTCCTTTTATGTATTACTAGCTCTATTTTTGTTGCTGGGAAACTTGGGAAAGAGAAGAGAGGAAAGGAAGGAAGTTGAAGAGGTTGCCAATGGTTAAATTTTTTGCAGTGGGTTAATTCTTGCTAAGACGGGGGTGTATGGCTCATGTCAGGTGACTGGGCATATGACTTGTCCTCTGCCTGATGGGTTTTCTGGTTCTAGATGTTTTTGCAGGCTGGATTAACTTCTGTGACCTGTTTTTTCAGGGTGAACGTAAATGCGATTCAGACAATGCTAGACCTAATCAGGATTAGCTCCTTTGTTATTTTGCCTACAAGGATGACTGAGGTGACAGTTTACTGTTTGATAGATAGGACAAAAAACTGCAGGGTAAATTTACACGCAATTAAATCCAGCTGCTTTTCCGAGCAATGCAGGAACTTGTCTTTTATTCCAGTCTGGAGTGTGCACATTCATGCAGCATGCAGAAGAGAATGAGATGTAATCTCCCATCTTTGCCCGTGCGAAGACATTCATGCTCCTGTGGAATATCTGGGTCTCAGTATATGCGCATTAATTGCATTGAATGGCTGGAAAAAACATCCTAATATCTTGATGATCTATTAAATAATTTGTAGAGTTTTCGAAAACTAAGCACTAATATTTCTTCAGTCTATCCAGGACCCGGAGAACGGGCTTCTCTACAAAACAGTGTAAAAGGGCCTTAGCAATGTATCTCATTTTAACTGAGCAAGCATTATTTGTCTAGGGTTTTTCACACAGCTGTACTATTGGGTTCTTTCATCACAAAAATGCTTCCTAAGATCGCTGTGTTGTTTTATGCCTTCTGATGGAAATGCCAGAGCTTTTGAGTTTCATTTTCAGCACCTCCCACAATATTTCTCACTCTTTTCTATACACTGTGTCTGCTTGCAAATGTGTCTATCAGCATTTATTCAGTGTATGAGAAACAGCACTGGACTTGAAAGATGCACTTCTGTCAGCACTTAGAAGACTGAGATGAGAACTGGAGTCTCGTTTTAAAAGATATGGTGGAGAGATGCACAGCCATTTAAAGCCCCAGTGGTTAGACTCAGAAGTTTCTCATCCCAAATTGTCATTGGTTCAAACATTTTTAAAATTGTGAAATAATAGATGGTATTTATTGTGCAAAATCCCAGCAAAGGGCAGCATTCTGTCCTCATACAAAAGTAATCCCAGTGTGTTGTGAGAAACAAAAGACAGTGTTTTGACTGAGTGGATTTCAGCTCTCCATCTCTTCCTTCTGTCAATGCATAAAGGTGAGCTTCTGGGTGACAGAAAGGTGGTAAGAGAGAAAGAATTCAAATAGCTGTTTTTCCTCTGATCTGTAGAGCAAGGAAGTAAATCCTGCTGCCAAATACTTGAAACTAACCCCCAACATAAGAAATTGAATCCATTCTTTTCTGCACCTTCGCTGCTGTTTTTCACACAGTTGGCAACAAGATAGTTGAAGTACAGACACATTTGCAGAGTGAGCAAGTTTCATTTATGCTATTGTAATGAGCATTTGACTTACGAAAAACAGTTTCCAGATTATAACTTCCATTTAAAGTTACATAAATGAAGGTTAATATCTGAGCTGGTGAATAAAGAGGGGTTTTCTTTGTAGGTGGTTTTTGGCAAAGTTTAACTCTCGCTCTAGTGAGATTTTCTTCAGCCTTCTCGTATTATTCTGTGGGGGCCAACATTCATACAGTCTTATCCTAGCAGGATGTACTAATGCCAAGTACAGATCTCTACCGAGAATAAAGGCCACTGCACGAGTTGGTCCCATTTTCAGGGGCAAATATTTATGAAAAATAATATATTACACCGTTCAAAGTAAACCTGTAGATTTCCTTTGCAGCACTACTCACTGCAATTACTTAAGGTTTGCTCCACAGATTTTATGTGTTCTCTACCTAAATATTTGTTCTGTAATAACAGCAAAATATCCTACAGAATGTTGCTCATGACTGACATTTTGAACACTAAGTGTTGAAATTGAAAGACAGGGAAAACAAGGCTGGGCATCTGATACATTCTGATCTCAAAAAGGTATTTAATACCTTGAAAATGTTGCTGAAAAATGTTTTTCTGTTGGTTTAAGTAATGACCATGCTGGGTGGGCTGAAAGCAGAGGAGACAGAAAAGGAGTGACGAGTGGTCGTTAACAGTAGCCTGCTATGTGAAGCATGCTGAAGTTACCCTTAAAAGTCCAAACTGGGGATGAGGCTTGCTGCCAGAACTGGAGAGCTTTTCTTAAGGCTTCCCTGTAGCCTAGTAGAGACTTATGCATCAGGACTGCCATTTAATCGGTGCTAAATTTGTCTAATATTTGATGCTGAAGCTTGCAGTTGTTTCACTAGCAAATGCAGACTGTATTAGCTTGTGGCCATGTTGTACAGAGAGCCATGCGGGGTTTGAAAGGCATCTTTAAACCTTCTCCTTCAATACTAAACTCAAGCAGCCCTCTGCTAATAGAAGTGAAGCTGTGGTGGAAATGAAAATGAGCTGCCCTAAGAAGTTTGTATGGCGTGTGAAACAGTGCACACTGCAACGCAGCAGTGGGAGAGGAGACACGATCCTTAGCCAGCCTTGTTTCTTCATCCCACCTGTATTTTACGTTAGTTGTGCCCTCTCTTCCTTGCTGTCTCTCAGTAAGTAAATGGAAAGGAGCACAATCAGCCTTCACACAGTAGAATGTTTTGAAAAGGCTTGAGTGATTGACTGTGAGGTTTGCTACTGAAGGAGAGCTACTAGACAATTCGCTTCCTCTCAAAATGCCACTTTCCTGTGATTCCGTGGGAAATATGTGGTGTGTCCTACATGATACTTTTTATCTGGCAGGGCTGGCCCCAGCTGTGGCTGAAACCCTTGTTTCACCCCTGGGATTTAATCAGCAGTGTGAAACTGCAGCCTCCTTACATATTAAAAATAGAAAAATAAAAAAAACCCCAGAGTGTGGTTCGCTTTAAGCCTTATTAAAACCCAGAATTACTTCTAAATGAATCATTGATATCCTTGTGAGACCAAACCTCTGAGGTAAATTTGTAGAATGGGTATTTCCCCGAATTTCTGCTGCCTACAGTGACAAAGTCTTGGAGAGGATGGTGGAATGCTGACTTGTTTTAGCTAGGACTCAGCAGATCACTGTATTTTCACATCTAAATGGGGCTTTTGTGAATTTTTATCGTAAGTGTAGATATTTGACTTTCTCAATATGTCACATGACTTCCTGTAAATTTTCTAAGTGCTAACTCTCCAGCATTTCCAGTTTTGGGAGAAAATACACTTTATTTGGCTTTGTCTTGCATTTCTTTTCAGTCTGGTATGTGACCTTAGCATCCTCTTAAAATGTACAGATAGAATAGGAAATTCCCAATATTCTTTTTCATCATTATTCTTAATTTTTCTCCTAGAAAACTGGAAATTGATATGATGGATAGAGCTGATTGAAAAGTTAAGACAATTAAAAAGCATAAGAAAATAAAGACTGGCAGAAAAATGTTTGGGTTTAGGCCCAAAGTACTCACAAATTTGAGTTACACTTGACTAATAATTTCAACTAAATAAGAGCAGGATTTTTGAAAATATGTGAGTACGACTTGTTCTTAGTAAAATGTAAATACTTTTCTTTCAAAATAACATTTCCATATAAACATTGACCTAGCTCTAAGCAACAAACCCCAGAATACAATGATTTCAAGAAGAAGTAAATAATCTAGAGAAGAAACTAAATCTAAAGAACTAATTGTGGTCTGAACAATATGCATTCAAAATGACATTTACAGGGTGGCTGGAATTGGAGGAAGTTTCCATAACTTATTTAAGCTTGTTTCCAATTTTTATTTTTAGTAGTCTCCAAACGTGAAAATTCCTTACACAATCATTCTGAAGGTTTGGCACCTCTGTTTTATTAAAAACAAAAAAACCAACAAAAACCTGCAAAAACACCCAAACAAAAAACCCCCAAAAATCTGCAATGATTGACAGAGAGAGAGAACATCCAGGGAGAATTATTGTAGAGCTGAGAGTGAAAAAGAGAGAGGGAGAGAAAGTACACAGCCTACATGTGAAACCAGATCACCCACATTTTAACTGAGAGATTTTCAAGGTTCCTTCGTGCTTCCATACGAACTTTTCCGCAAGAATATCTTTTCCTCTCACTCGTGTGGCGGAGTTATTGGTGACACCGGGTTCTTCAGGGATAATGCACTTGCTGTGCTGCTTTTTGAAGCTATTTTCAAGTTAAACAAATCATCTCCCATGCCAGAAATGCAGATCACTCAGTGGCTTTCCTCAAACAGAAACTCCCAGGCGTCTCCTTCCACGAGTGCCCTGCAGGAGCAGGGAAACACTTGCCTTATAAACAAACGTGGCCCAGGGAAGCTGGCCTGCTGGCTTGCAAAAATAACGTACGCCGAGGCTGGGTAAATAGTTTACATCTCCTTCAGCCTCTGGGGTTGTGTCACAGAGCTGCTGGTTGAAAGGAGAAAATCTACTGCAGCCTGAAACACGTGTCTTTGGAACAGGAGGATGGAGAAGTTGTGCTTTAGATAGCTTTTTGTGGAGAAAAAAAGATGTTAAAAGACGTCCTGCAGACCAGAGCTGGCAAAAGAGCATCACTGTGTCTGATTTTGGTGAGAGGCATCAAAACAGTACACAGGGTTGAAGTGTTTCAGACATTGTGTCCTATTTTTCTTTGCAAGGCACATGCAGGAAAATACTTGCTTCTACTTCGTATCTGTAATTAACAGAAAGTGCAAAAAATGAAGAGTGTATGCAAACCATGGGAGTACAGTGTGTCACTTCTCCTTTACTGCCTAAATGTAGGCTGCCTGCCCATAGGCAAAGAAGAGCGAAAGGTGCTTTGGAGATGTTTAGGTATTTTGGAAGGATGGGTCCAGAAAATGATTCTTTATCATTTGGTTTGGATGGCTTAAATGGTAGGAGAGGACACCTGCTCTAATTCCACTAGCCACTGGTTTTTCTTTCTTTACAGCTTAAATCGGATATAAATCGGATCTGCGAGGATTATTTAGGTTTCAATTTCCATCATTTGGTTTTTTTTAACGATAATGTCTACACCTTAGGGAGGCCCCAGCACACGTGATTTGGGACTAGAACATGAGGAGGTCCCTCAACCGATGGGCTACAAAATTAGGAGTGGGGAAACACCTGCACATCCCTGCTGGCAGAGGAATTTTGACAGGGGTGTTTGTTTTGGCAAGAACTGCTCCCTAGCTGGTGTTACTGTGGAAGTGAAGTCCTTTGCTGATACCCTAATTGCTGCAGGGTGGGTTGAGGAGTTCATAAGCAGGGCTAATAGCTTGAGCACATTGTCCTCAATCTCTTCTCCTTGGATGAACCCCTGGACACCTTTTGTTGAGGTGAAGCTGAGTGTCAGCCTGTTAAAATCTTACGTCTGGCTTTACTGAGGAAAGGTTGGCCCCCACCTGTCAGACAGCCCTGTGATGTCATCTGGAGGATTTTGGCCATCCTCCTCTGAGGGAAGTGGGAAGGAGTATTGAGCTGACTTTATCCTGGAAAAGGGTGGAAGTGACAGAAAGGACACACCAATGGGATGATCTGTGTCTGCTGCAGGGCAAATAAAACAACAAATATCGAAAATGATGAAATTCTTCGGGGATGGGGAGAAGATATTTCTAAGGGAAATTTTCTAATGCCTCTGTTCTATAACAGATTCTTCCCCGTTCCCCCCACATCTCTAAGATAGGTGATTTTTGGTTACTTTTCAGTGTGGTGTGCTTTTTTCCCCTTTTTCACATATTTTGAAAGCTCTCCAAAAGAAGTGTACAGAAAAAATTACAAAGAATCTGGTTTACTGAATTTTTTTTAACTTCTGTAAGTAATACAACATACAGGTGGAGTTACATGATTATGCTGGTTTCTTGTAGGCATGTCTGAAAAGCATGGGTTTTTTCACCTTTAATTTGGCAGTATTCTGAACAATTCTAATACAATGATCTGTATAAAGTACATCTGTTCCTTGCTAGAAGTGTGCTGAGCCTCATTTTGCCATGATTGTTACAGGCAGAAACTGAATTTACCTTTGGCAGAAGCAAATACTCCTGAGAGTGCTAAGAAGGAGAAACTTTGCAGGGAAAGGAAAAAGTGGTCTTAAAACACTCGATTAATATTATTGCTGAATCTGAAACCATTTTATACTAGTGAAGGGAACCAGAAATATGATGCTAGAATACTGTTGTTCCTAATCATCTCTTTCTGAATGGGTGTGAGGTTTTTAAGTCAAGGGTTTTGACTTCTTCCCAAAGTTCCCTAGTATTTCGTGGGTTACAAAACAATGAATGTGAAATCCAGAAGGGACCCTGTAAATCTATTACAGTGCATGCTGGTCTTTGTTTCACCTTAATTTTTAATATCACAACTCAATTTATTTTCACTGGGAAGTAAGATATTGGCAAGAAGCAGGGGAATTACTTCACTACATAAATTTTTTAATTGACTTTCTTTAACTGACAGAGAAAGGAAGAGGAGTTCTCTGCAGGTGACATCTTGCCTTGAAATGCTAAACCCATTGCAGGTGACAGCAAAACTAAAAATGCTTGCAGTAAAGCTGGGATTTCATTCTGTAACTTCAGGATTTTTAAAGGGGTGAAAATTTTAGATCGTTCCCTGTACTAAAGGTGTACAAACAGTTTGCAGAAATCACTGATTCTTTCCTGAAACGCAGCGAGCTTTGGATTTGAGTCAGCTCAATTTGATAACTCACATCGACAGTGCTGTTGAGAATAAAACCGAAGAAGTAGAGTTGTTTCTATCCTGAGTGTATCACCTACTGAAACTGCAGCCAGCAGGATGTAGAATAAATTATAAAGTTCTAATTCTGTTGTTTTTGTATTTAACTCTTCCTCTTTTGGATACTTTTTCACCCTTCTTTAAATGTAGCTTCTTAGGTTTGTTGATTTATTACAATTATTTTCATATAAGAAATTCTGTTGCTGAGTAAGAAAAATATGTAGTTGATGGGACAAGAAAAATTTTTTTTCCTCCCAGAAGATATTCTGGACTTTTCTGAGCATAAATTTGTTAACCTTATTCTTTTAAGTATCTAATCAAGGGTTCATTGTTTCTTGTTTTCAGCTTAGGTGGCTAACGTTTAGTGAAGAAGTCATGTATAGCCTACCAATACTTCCTCCATCTCTAGGCTTGATATAAGCTTCATGTTTTTCTCGTGTATGGAGTCGGGGTTTTAAAATCCAGTTCTAAGCCAACCTCCAAGATAAAGCGAACAGAGAATACCCATGACATTTCCTCCCCAGTAATACTCCCTCTGACTGCTCTTGGTACAACCCAGCAGCTGGAATGCGTGCCTTGGGCTCCGCTCCTGAAGAGGCTCCTGCAGCCGTGTCTCACTATCAATTTCGCTAACATTAGTCATGGTTGCAGCTGAATTTCCGATCTGCGTTCCTGGGTTTGTGCCATGCGTGTTCCATGTCACTTCTGTCGGTGAACAAAGTAGGTGTTTCCGATGTGGGGACCTGCAGTATTCTAAAGAAATGGTTTTTTGGGCAAGATTAGGTAACTGTGGTGTATTTTATAGAAAAAAATGGCTAAACCTGGCATATTTTCTGATGTCGTGCTTATTTAAGTGTTTACATTGATTTTCTGCTGAATGTATTACTAAATTTTTTAAATGTGTTTCCTTGAGCATGGTGGTAACTTAGGGAGAAAAATGTGAATTCTGTGTTGGAGTAAATCAACTGCCATTTTTGGAAGGGTTTTTCTACTGTCTGGACATACAGATCAGTCTGGTTCTTCAACTCACAGAGACTGAACTTCTGTCCACCACCTTCAGTACAAGGGGAAGCTACTTTGGAAAGGAAGGCAGTGTAGAAATATAAATTGTTACATGTAGAAAAGTGTGAATGTCTATAATCATCGCATTCACCCTTAAAAACTGTTTTTACCCTTTTCCTTCTTCATCTGACTGGAACTCAGTGATAATGGTTGCTTTATCTGGTATGGTCCCCACCCAGGAAAGGACTTCAGAAAATCATTCCTCTATTGAAAAGTTGCATAGGGAATTGATTTAGCAGTGGTGCATTAAAAGAACAGCAATAAGAAATACAAGCTGAGAGGGAGCAATTTCAGATGACTTTATGGGTAAATAATAATCCCTGTGCTTATTTACAGAATATCCAAATACTTCTCCTTATTTCTTAGTGAGGGTTAATCGAACCAATAGTCAGGATGTGTAGGATGGAAACAGCCTCTTATTTGTCAGACGTGACCACCAACACATTCTTTAAGAATTCAGCTATTTTATGGAAGAAAGCTGACTTTTTATATTCTTTTACCCTATATTTGGCATCTATTTCCTTACGTATTCTGATGGAAAATGTTGCACAATTCATGCATTTAGGTATGTTAACAGTATTTATAGTGAGTTACAGTGCATTACACTAATGAAGAAGTTTAATTTTACATCTTTAGCTAGCTGTAAAATAAACTACTTTATACAAATGAAAAGTTGAAAGCTTGGGAAAATATTTTTCTTTCTCTCTGAAACTACACAGCATCTCAGCTTGAAACACATATTTGCTATAGGCCCCTTGTTCTTATGACTTGAAGTATTTTTAGAGATTGACCGGAGCTGAGAGAAATGAAACTTAGCTAGATGACGATTTTAATCTCTTTAAAATAGATAAAAGAAGAAAAGGGAAAGAAAAAAATTAATTTTGATATTTTAAATTCATACTGGTGAGCATAGCCACCTTCTTTTAAGTGAGGTGTCTACAAGAACCACAGTGTTGTATTTTTTTGGCATTAGTTGTAACTTCTGTTTGACTTTTGCTGAAGTCAGGGTTCCTAATTCAATTTTAATAGTTAATTGAAAAAATAAATAAATATATTTTAAAAAAACCTGAGAAAACTTAAATGTTTAAAACACTGTGGAGGAAGTAGGTTGAGGAAAAATGAGAAGGAAAAGTGATTTGAAGAACAGAATAATAAAATATGGGAAACATTTTTTTATTGTCATTATTTTATGATTATTTGCCTTATTTTATAACTAAATGTGTGTGATCAAGATGTTACACCACGGCCTTGTGTTCATTGTGCACATGAGAAAAATGGCTATGAGTACCACAGTTTTCATACTTACATTGATTATATTGACATTATCATATTGAATAGTAGCACTATTTTCAATTTTCAAATAATTTAATTTCCACAGTGATTTGTTCAGTGCAACGAAGTCTGTGTTTCCTCAATTTGGAGCCCTAACAGGTTAACTGTTTATATATGTTGGATTTAGATAGAATATGTATCTTATATACATTATATATAAACAATATATTTGTTTCTTTGTTTATATTTATTTCAAAATATCCCAACTAGAGGGAATTAAACTGTTAGAAAGACCATGGATGCATGGCTTGCCTTCCTCCAGTGCTTTTGCCTGCATTTTCTTTTCCCGGTGTTCATATTCCTGGCGATCTCTTGAGGGTGTTCGTACTTTGAACAGCAGGCAAAAGAATCACTGGAAAATACAGCACTGTTTGGTCCGCTGTTTTCCTCTGAACTAGCAACTCACAGTACAACTGGTTTTACCATTTCAGGACTGTTATTAAAGTGTGGGGTTGGGATAGGCACATATCCTCTGGCTGCATTTCTGTTCTGTATTGTGTTGTCCTCTGCTGTATTTCAAGTCTCAGGCTGTTCAGGATAATCTGGATGGAGCTGGGGACAAAGGAATGTCTGCAGATGGCATTCTTCTGTCAATCTTGAACTAAAAATTATCATCTGCAAAACAGAAATGCTTTTGAAAGAGCATAGTTGTTCACATCAGTGATTTGCAGATGGGCGAGGTGCGTCATGGAGCATCTGGGATAAGGTGCCATAGGAAAGAGGACCCACTTTTGGTTTCAGCATGCCATAGCCTCACTCTTATATTGTGCTGCTTTGCAGGGTGCTTGAATGCAGCCTAGCCCTTTTTTTGGCTCCACAATGAAGCTAGGTGATAGCATGTTCGAATTTTTAAATTATTGTAGTGGCAAAGGCTGTTCAGGTTAACAGAGTCTGTGTGATGTTGCTGAAGGCAAAATGGTTTGTCTAGGGAAGGGTAAAAGACCACTTAAGGAGTGTGAAGAATTGCAGGTCCTGGAAAACACCTGATTTAGGAATACTGTCCTCTTAATTCACTTGGGCTTGCCTGATTGCTGGGAGGAGTCACTCATAGAAATCTATCAAACCCTGTTGGGAGAGTGATCTCTTTATTTATTGGAACAGACCCTCTCTCTCTCTTAATCCATGTCATAGTCTTTAGGACATTACTACCATATGATGAAACTGAATATTTTTATTGAATCTATTGTGTAGTGCCAGTGGACCTGAGTAGGAGAAATGATACTGGAGAGAACATAAAAGGAGTTTCTTTTCTTTTTAGATGGGCGTAGGAGAGTTCAATATTACCAGAAAAACTGCTTTGAACAATGCTGATAAAGAAGAGGTTTAATGAGGCTGGGGCTGTTTGCGGAAAATTAGTCCGCATTAGGGTATTATTCCTTCAGGGAGCGTTTATAATGCCGGCAGGAATGTGGGGAGGGGAGGTGGATCAGATTCCGGCACAACCTCGCAAGCTTTCAGCTGCCGATGCATGGTGCACCTGCGTGTTCCCCTGTCTGACCTCAGAGCTGGCTCGAAAATCTCTGGCATCTGGAAGTGTGAGGAAAGATCAGGTTTTTAATTTTTTGGGGGGGGAGGGGAGGAAAAATCCATCTTTTTTTTTAATGCTTAGAATGCCTTGTATTTTACATCTTTTTAAAGGATACTGAAAACTATTTTGTGGGTATGCTTTTTAGTGGTTTGAGGTTGGGTTTTTTCTTTTAATTTTTTTTAAGCTAGTATCTTAAAGATCTCATAGTGATATGTCCAAATAGATGAATAATACTCAGTTGAAAAAACTGGTTAGTTGGCAAGACTCAAGAAATTAATTTCATACTCTTTTGCTTATCTCAGGAAGAATGTTCTCCTTAGCAAGTGCAGATTCGAACATGACAGCTTAGGCGTTTATCTCACTTGTGGAGGTCTGGAATAGCATCTCATTTTCAAATTGTAGCGATGTGGAGATAAAATGTAAATACTGCTGTACGAAAATTGCCACTTCATAACCTTGTACTTCATCACTGGTGGCTGCGGTAGGAACTTGCAAATTGTAAGTGCACGTAATTTACATTACTTGGATTTAACTGTTTTTTTGATTTGTATTTTTTTATCAGACATGGTGGGGTGGTTCAGCTGTGCTGCTTATGAAGTTCCCTGTGAGTAATTTTGTGGTATAAAGTTGTGCTTATTAAATGCACGGATTTTCTCTTTCGGAGTTTAAAAGTTGTTCGATTTGGCATCTGTAGCTTATTTCTTGCAGACTACTTAATTGAATAGCTTCTCTGTTTATCTTAAAATGCAGATAAATGGCTTTCAGCGCAGTGTTTATAGCTTAATAGTTCCTGAAATGAGAGTCAACATTATCTCCTAGACTCTGCTAGTCATAACTAATGATCCCTCTGCTTACACTGTTGAGCAAGCCAGGAGACACTGAACTCTGCAGAGAGCAAGGGCCCTGTGCAGTGGGAGGATAGTTTGTATGTGATGGCGCCTGGTAGACAAGGCTTTCATGGCTCAGTAGTGTTAATTGGGAACCAAAATTTGTCCTTGGCCACCTCTAACCTCCAACCTCCTGTCACTGAACTGTTCTACGAGTATGGATGCAAACCTGAGGGAGAGTTGACAGCACACAGTATTCTCGCTTCCCTCATCATTTAAGGTAAAAAATATCAGATTGCTCTTATATTTGCTTCAGTTTTGCCCATCAGAGCACATTTTACAACACAAAGTCTTTGTAGAAATTTGGTGTATTTTAATGTTCCAAACATCACTGGCAGGCAGCCTAACAAAGGCATTGTGTTGAGGCCTGGAAGAGGATGAGAAAATAATTAGGCAGCTGGCAATTACTGTATTTTGTTCTAGGCCTTTTTATGTGACATTTAAATTTATTTTTGAAAGAAAGATTTTTTTATGTTCTCCTGACCTTTGGCTTAGGTGTGAATGGAGAGTGGTAGGCTTTCCTTTGTAATAGGGTTAAGTGCACGCTCTGGGAAGAGAGAATGGAAAGAAAGAAAAATGAAGTAGATTTACCACAGCATCAGTAATGCTCTATTATTATTATGTTGAGAACAAAAGTTCCTTGCTTATCCATCAAATTTAAATAATATGGGGAGCAACAATGCCTTATGGTGTTAAAGGTTAATATTCTTCTATATTCTGTCAGCTTGTCAATATGACCTTTTCCTGAGTTTTTTTAACTTGCAGGAAGAGTATTTAGTGGAAATTGCAGATAAAGGTGTTGCGAGGTGGATATCACCGTTGAAGGATTTCAGCCAGCAGTGTTCTGGTTTCAAACAGGCAATCTAGCAGGAAGCTCTTCCTGGTTTTAGGTGAAGCTCAGCTAGTGATACACAAAACAGTCTGTATCCCTAATTCCTATGTCTCCACAGCCATCTAGTCCACTGTTTTGAGAGCTAGTTAAATGTAAACATTTAGGTGGGTGACTGGTTGTAAAAAGAACTGTATATGAAAGCTGTTCCTACTATTGACACTTCTATCAGTCTTGTTTATGCTCCAGCTTCCATGTTTTTCATTGTTTTTCTGAGTTTTCGCGTTACCTTAGAAGTAGGTTTTGAGCGTTGTGTTGGGAGGAGAACAGCAGGCTGGTACAGAGCACAGTCTGGGTAGCACCACATGCGGTGCAAAGACCACAGTGTACAAAGAAAGCAAATTCAGAACACTACTTACAACCCTGGAGATGTTTTTGTTGGACATCGCCATGAATGAGCTCCAGGAGACACAAGGCAGAATGAGGAGGATGCCCTCAGAGAGTTGAAGTGATTGCTGAAGGAGCACCAAGCAATTTCTAGCAGGACCACGATTCAGCATTGTGTTGGCAGAAATTTAGACGTTATCTATCTTTTTCAGGTGGTACGTGTAGTCAGTGACAGAGTTACAGGCAGTTCTCTAAAGCAGGGATGCATCAGGAACAGACCAAAGAATATGGAGGAGGAAAAATTTAGCCTTTTCCTCTGCTAGGAGCAAATAGCTTTAAAAAATCATGTGTAAGGCTCCAAAAAAGGAATTAAGTATTTGAAAAGAAAATTCATGCACATTTTTTGAAACAGGAAATTGGAGGCAGCTTTTTTACTTTGTTGTTATGTTGTATAAAGTCTTGTTTCTTACTTTTTACTCCGTGATATAATCAAATATCTAGATATCCTTATTTCATTCAGCATCTCGAAGAGTTAGCTCTTCTGTAAGAAACCAGTTGAAAGTTCATATAGTTCCAGATTAGTTATGAGCATTTTCTCATAGGAATAAAGCTCCTATTTCTTTGGAAATAATCCCATTGGTAAACAGCAGCTGCAATAAACCTTCCGCCAAGAAATTGGATACGTAGTTCTGAATGTGCAGGTATCTCTTTTTTTCATTACCAGTTTCCAAACGTGGAATTAGATTAGGGAATGATGGAGCAGAAACTGAAGTGTCATTTTGTAGAGAAGAGCATTTCAGTACAAATGCTGTTGAGCACGTTGTGACTGCAATGTCTGATGTTTACAGCTTAATATCAGAAAGAAACATTAGTAACAGCATCTATTGGTCATCTCTGACACTTCCATGCTACCATGGAAATGATAGATGTTATGTGAAGGAGGTGTGGTATATTATGACCATGTTATCTAGAATAAATCCCAATTACCGGATTACTTTTCCTTGCATTAAAGTTAAAAAATAACTACATTATTTCAAGTATCTGAAATAATAATCTGTGTGGTTTTGTTTTTAAATAATACTGGTTTGTTTTATTTAAATACGTGCAGATCATAATTACAGGGAATTTTTAACAGTGGTTAGTCAACTTGTACAGCAAATATCAGGATCATAAATTACTCTCAGTTGTTATGTACTCTAGCTTGGAATGAAATTCTTGCTATTGTTCCATGATGGAACCAAATTTTGATGCTGTTTGATGCTGTTTATCAAGTTTTGTATCTTTTTTTTGGTTTGGGTTTGGTTTTGGGGTTGGTTTTTTCTGTTTGTTTATTTTTTGTTTGTTTGTTTAAGTTTTGTTGGGTTTTGTTGTTACTGTTTTTTGGTTTGGTTTGGTTTTGTGGGTTTTTTTGGGTTTTTTTGTGATGTGCTGTGATAAAGCCCATGTATCCTGGTAGCAACGTCATGACCTCTTTGCTGGCTCTTTCTCTGAAAGAAAAAATCCCAAATAGCTGGTTGCGTGCCATTTCTTTTCATAGTCTGTTCTCAATTGGCATTTTTTTGTACCAGAGGAAGCCTAAAACCCATCGAAACCTTCTCATGATTGCTCTCATTGGCAAATACATATAGAATTGGGTAAATGAGGGCCAGGCCCCTGTGGTGTATCCTGCATCACAAGTAGTCACACTTTAAAGGGAGGTGAGGAGCAGAAAGCTCCAACTTCAGTGTGCATTTTATATACTGACCTTGGAAGTCGTTGCCAACCATCTGGAAAGAGTTAGAAATTCTGTATTGCTCAGGATCTTTGTTTTATTTGTAATTCCAGGATTTTCTTTTTCTTTCACCTTTTTACTGTCACATCCAATGTAGCCTGAGTACTCCTTTGCGCCTGGCTGAAATAATATTGTGTGCCAGCTTACAATCAAAGCGAGCACAGAGGAAAACAGCTGAGCCGTATTAAGCAGAGGCAGTCTGGACTACGTTTCTTTACTGCTGAATAACACGCCACAGGTGCAGGATTAGCCCGGCCTACGGTGCTGTGTTTGCTTAGCAGAGCCACCCTCTGCCTCCTCACATGACTCTCATCCTCGGGGAATCTGGCAGCGATGTAGCGAGCGCGCGGAAGCTCAGTGTAAGTAGAAGGCTTTAGCTTTTCAGCTCACAAAGCACTTGTGCTTTCCCCACCTCGTCTGTCCCTTATTCTTCTTTTTTCTTTCTTTTATTTTCTTTTTAATTTTTTTCTTTGTTTTTTTTAAACCTGGTTTGAGCAGAACACCAAAGAGACTGGGGGAAAAAAAGTAAAACAGTGAAGTTCAGTGGGTTCTTCAGAAAGGTCAGAGAGAGACTGAAGAAAAAGCAGTGTCACTGGTGTGCTGCTAAGATGTGGGGCAGCAGGGATCCAGCCGCTCGTGATGCACAGGGTCTTGTGTTTGCAGCTTTGTGTCCTGCAGGGACACACACACACACTGGAGATTTCCTATTCATTCACTTGGACGGGGGGGTCAGAGTTTGTACAGTGTCACGAGGCCGATGCAAACCTTTAGGTGCACTTTGGTTGGTTTAGATTTAAGGAGAAAGGTGGTAGATTTCCAGAAACAATACTTTAGATAAAACAAAAGATTTCCTGTTTCCCTTTTCGGTGAAGATTGAGTAGAAAGGGATTTTTAGAAGAACTAGTACTTGGAAATCAGCCTGACATTGAACTTAAAGGGTGTTTCGCTTTTTCTCCTTTAGATTAATCTTTGGATTTGAAGTTAATTTAAAAATAAATGTTTTGGCAGAAACAGACTAATTTTGATGCCAGGTTTGCATTGTGGGCATGAATTTCAGAGCTGAGGCTGGTTTTAGCCTTAGTGATAGTCAACCTTCTGTCTAACTTTAGAGATTCTTTGGTGATACAGAGTGCATGAGTATGTCAGTAATGCTTATTAAAATGCTGCATCTGTTCTATACAGTTCAAATACTAGTTAATTGGAAAAACAGCCATATAGTAAAAACAAATGTACTTTTTCTCCTGCTCATTGCTGTTCATATCTGGCTGGGCATTGAAAAAAAAAAAGAGTTTTACATTTGATGAGAATTGTAGAGAAATCTGTAGAGAATGAAAGAAAGGTGGTCATGAATCTCTTGAAAGCTTCTGATCAAGGGGAAGAGCACATGGGATACAAGTTTGCAAGGGTGTTTGCATTTCACATTTCTTAGGCTTTGAGGTTGTGTATGAAGTGTAGTTGTGAAGATGTATCCATATGACATTGGGAAAAAGTAAAGCAAGCAAACCCAGTGGGGCTGAGGGCTGGTTCCTCCTCCTCCAGAGGCCTGAGTGGGTGGGCGGGCAAGCATGGAAGCCTGTTGGTGGGCACTGGTTGATGGGCAGTGGCAGTGGCATGGGTGGCACACACCCCCTTCCTGCCCACACATGAGCTCTGGAGCATTCAGACAGGGAAATGCTTTTAGGCTGCTCGAACACTTCTGGAAAACCATAGCGCTTATGTCTGTGGTCAGAATTCATTATTGTTGTTCCACGCATGCAATTAATTTTGGTTCGCAGTAGAGATGCTTTCCTCCCCCTCTAAATGGATTTGTTTGTTTTCTGTCAAAGTGAGTAAGTCAGTGACACTTTCTGTTGCATTCGGCTGTGTTTGCAGAAGATAAGGTTTGTGCCTCAGCCCTCGTTCATGAGCACAAAGATCTTCTTCATCGCTTACGGTTTCCACACATGCAGTTCAAATCCCTGCGCAGCGTGTGTGGTGAGGCCAACAGTAGCAGCAGTCAGTTCAATGCAGCCCCTGCCTTGGCAGCTTAACGGGGCAGGAATTTATACCGTCACTTGTTCAGTTGCTTAAAACGCTGCTTGGCCTGGTGACCTGTCAGGGTGGCATTTCCCTCTAGGCAGAAAAAATTCTTGTAGATCCTTGAGCACTTCATTCAGCAACAGTTAGTTGTTGAGAATGTCGTAAACACGTGGGATTTTGGGAAGCAGATGTCATTAATCCATGAATAATTATCGAAATATAGTAGTTATTTTTTCAGGCACCAAGTAATCTGTCCTGCTGGAAGATAGACAGGCACTTGAGGAAAAGCTGGAAGTGGAATTGGTAGGAAGAATCATCATTGCCATGATTTGGGAAGCATGATATGATAATCAATAAACTGAGTTTAAAGGAAGTTATATATGTATGGCCACAGAATTTGGAAAAAACCCATTAAAAATATATCATGCTTATACCATAACAGCTATATGACTGTTTTTGTGTCTCTTTTTTGGGTCTCTTTTTGTGAATATCTGTTTTTGGGTCTCTTTTTGTGAATATCTGCACCATTTAATTTATTCCTACAAGAAGAGAAAAAGAGAATGACACCAATGTAGCAGAAATTAGAAAGGATTTGGTAATTTATGAAGTAGGTTGCTCTTTAGGCTGAGCTGGGGTTGTGTCACGTTTATTCCTGAACAGACAAACCCAGTCAGTTAGAAGGGCACTGGCACCTCTGAATAGCTTTGGCACTGGTTTCTGCAAGCACGGCGTGTGCACATGCTAATTATATTTTAATACCCAGGTGCAGTCTTTGATCTTGGGGTGAGAATGGCTAGCTGATATTTTTATCTTCCAGGCACTATTTTTGTCTCGACTGCATGGTGCTCTTGTGTTTCTTTTCTTTGGGAAAGGGAACAGGAGTGACAGTGATTTATTAAACATATCTAAGTGAGCCATGAGGTCAAAGCTGTCCCTTGCTGTTTCTTTTAGATTCCATTGTCTGAATACCTCAATCTCAATATCATCTGAAATGATAATAAGTAAAAATCTTTGCTTGCCCGGTGAAATCTTTGCTGCTTTCCTAAAGATCAGATAGCAAAGCACGGATTAGTAGCAATAGTGTCACATTGCATTGCTTCCCATCTGTGTATTCTTTCCCCTGTTGCTGCTGTTCAGGAGAGTTTTCAAGATCACTTGTAGTGACATTTGCCTAATCTCCTGATGGTCACATATGGTATTTGCTGCTTGGAACTGCAAGTGTGTGTGGTGATTTGCAGCTTAGAAACAGAAATAACTACCTTAGGATGTTAGCAGTAATCTTCCTATATTTTTTTTTTAATAAAAATCTTTTAGATGTAGAGTGTGGCACAGATTCTGCTGTTTGTTAATATCCAAATTACCTGTTTGACGTCTTTGTACCTTAAATTCTATCCCGTCTTGAGCATAGTTTAACTTTAGTGAATCTATGTTGACTACTCCTGATCACTTTTTTGTCACCCATGTTGACAGAGATGGCCTCCAGAATGAGGTGCTCCATCATTCTGCTTTCACAGAATATTCGGACTTGGAAGGGTCCCACAAGGATCATCAAGTCCAACTCTTGAGCGAATGGCCCATATGGGACCAAACCCACCACCTTGGTGTTATTAGCACTGTGCTCTAACCAAGTGAGGTGATCTCAGGGATTAAGGTCAGGCTGACTGCCTGGTAGGTCCCTGGGTGCTCCTTCCTGCCCTGTTTGAAAACTGGGATGACATTTGTTTTCTTCCAGTTCTCATGCACTTCTCTGGATTGCCACGACCTTTCAAAGATGATAATGAGTAGACTCATTCTGGTGTCTGCCAGCTCCCTCAGCAGTCATAGATGCATCCCATTAGGGCCTATGGACTTGAGGATATAAAATTTGCCTAGGTGTTCTCTAATCCAATCCTCCTTGACAAAGGGGATGTCTTCCTTAAAGCCTTCCTTCTGGGTCGGGGATTCCTGAGGGATGGTCTTGACACTGAAGACAGATGCAAAGAAGGCCTTCAGTATCTCTGCCTTCTCTGCGTCCAGAAGAGTCAGTCATTCTCACACTGGACTTTGGATCTCACCTTAGTATTTATGAAGTATTTGCATTTAATTGTTCCAGTCTGATTACCTGTAATACTCACACGTGCACCAAGAATTAATGCTTTTACACAAACACTTGCAGAATGTTTGTTCATTTTGAATTGTACAAGAACACACTATTCAGAATAGTGGTAGCTCCAACACATTTACCTTTGCTGTGTAAAATATGGCTCTTGAAAAGGGACTAAAAATAAAGAAATCGTGCTGATAGCTTAATGAGAATTATGTGAACTACCTGGTCATTCATCTTTGCAAATACTAAAAACTCACATTTTAAAAGCTTTTATTTTATCTTGGAACATTTACAGATTGAACCAAAGGATTGTAGAAGGTAGAATTAAGCGAGATATTTGACATAGCTGGGAAAACTATTAATGGGGAATTACAGTGGTTAGGGGTAGACTTTATTGAGTCCAAGCTGACAGGATAAAACAATTTGCGTGCACTTTCCTTTGGAAATTTTAAAGTTGTCTTTCTTTTTTGCTTTTTTTACACTGTGTTGGTATGTTGTCTCATGCTATGAGGAATGTGCCAAATAATTTCCATTTTATTCCAAACGAAAAATATGTCAAAGATGAACTGTAGACATCAGAAATGAGAGGAAAACAGAGACAGCAAATTACATGTGCATTTTCCATGGGCTATGACACCAAAGAAGCCTTTGTGAGTGGTATGGAATTGGTATTAGGTTGGAGGGTCTTTTCTCAGTGGCTTTGTCGTTACATTACATGCTGAACTTTCTGGCTAATAATTTTGAAAAATAAAGACATCGTTTAAAGTGTTGCTGGATGCGTGTAGCTATATTGGCACTCAGTGGCAATTCTGTGAATATGGACAGGAACAGTTTTTAAGAAAACTGCCTCAACAGGTTGTTTAAAAGTACATTTTATTTTAAACCTTATTTGCATCATGAATAGAAGCAAAACCACCCCAAATTTTGAAATACACAGATGAGAAGGAGCTACTTGTAGGTTCTCTCTATTTTGGTGTACAGGAAATCCAGCACAAGTGGGAGGGAAATGGTGCAAATCATACATAGGCCCCACAATGTTACAGTGTTTTTAGTATTTCGGTTTATTACAGTGGATATATATTAAGGTACTGCTATTTTCAAACACAGATTGATGTCAATCTCAGTTTGGGCTCACTAGTGCAATATAGGCACACACTGAAAAGCAAGGCATGCTGTTTGCTTTTTTTTCTGGTTTATTAATGCCAGATTTTGTTTACTGTGGTTTTGGATCAAAAATATTAAGGTCTCAGCATCTGATATTTCCTTGAGTTTTATGGCAGCCTTGAATATCCAGCAAAGGGAAACTGTCATGATCCAGTTTTCCTTCTCTGTTACATAATTATCACCAATAAAAAAGTGTTTTACTGTTACCTCTTGACTATTTTACACAGTAGATCAGGCTGAGTTAAGAGGTGTAATTTATTTCAAGACCTTTAACTGTTCTGTGTTTCCATTGCTGACTATTTGCCAAAAAATAGCCCATGGAAATTCTTTTATCTGATGGCTGTAAAGTACAGCGAGTTAGCAGTTACTTATTTCCCCTTCTCCTAAAACAATCATGTTGATGGTATAACCCTGGCCTGGTGGGAAGTCATCAGGCTGCGGTTTATGATATGGCATAGGAAACTCTAGCAGGGTGTTGCAAGATAGTTCTATATTTTAATAGAAGTCTGTTTTGAGGAAAAGCACGCTGTGTAGATCAGTGCAGGGCATAGATGGAGTCACCTTGTGGTTTAAAATTTCCATCTGACTATTTTATCATGTTGACTGATTTTCTTCTCAGGTTTGCATTGTTTTGGTTTGTTTTCAGTTACTGTTCAGACACTTTTGTATGGACATCCTTAATTTCCAGTCCAAAGGAGCAGCTGAAACAGCTATTCCATGATGTGTAAAGCTTCCCAGGTGTGTGCCTTCTCTGAAGCAGTAAGCCTCACTCCCAGTCAGTCGGTGCTGTGGCCAGGCGTTGTTATTGGACTGGGAAAAAGTGAATGGATGGCATTGAACAAATCTGAGGCTTCAAATACCCTGTGTAAAAAGAGGAGTAAGCACAAAACTCTGATTTTTATTTTTTTGGGTCCTTAGCATCTGTTTGAGGAAGGAGCAAGTCTGACTTTTACTCCTGACAAACCCATGTAAAGTCATGAGAGGTTTTTTTTCGCTGCATAGACAGCACATAAATCACACAGCTGTGGTGCAGAAATCAATCTGTAAAGATAACTGTTGCTAATTCTCCATCCTCCAGGAATAGGACAGCTTAAAATTCAAACTACAGAATACAGAGAAGCAGAATAAAGAGCTTTTCACCTCCTGCATTACCAGACTTGTTGAATCAGAGTGGTGCCCAAAAGTCATTACCATCCAATGGCTTTGGGCCAGTGTGAAATGAGTTACTGGGCTTTATCCAGATTCTAGTGGAGAAATTGCTGTCCAAATCACATAACTATGGCTACAGTTGGCAGGGGCTGAAGTACTTATTGGCAGCCATGGCAGAGAGCTTGAGGACTGAATGTGCACTGAGAGACTGGCTCTCTAGGTCAGATTTTTTTTCTGCACCTACATGAGTCAATGTAAAGCTTAAATAGGTGATTTTCCTTTTGTGTGCGAGGTACCACTGTCTGCAGACCTGTCAAACCATCAAGGAGTAACACTGTTTAAAACCAAGTTAGAATTCATCCTCATAGTTACTTCGTTGTGATTGTGGAGTGGGGATCTGTGATCGCTTCTCACACATTTAAAAAAATGATAGCAGAACTAGCTGAAATGCCATGAAAGAGTTTGCCACGTGATAAAGCATTGTGCTGCAAATCTTACTGCTCATAGATGGAAGAATATATCCAAGAAGGATTATTTATTGACAGTAGAGGCTAGTAGGGGTTTAAACTAGACATTAACATTATCCTGGATGACCATGAGAATGACTGTCATTTTACAGCACTTCATTTTCTTTCTTCTGGATTCAGGATCTTTGTAGATTTACCTTTCCATAAAGGTACTCAGAGCATGGAGGGAGAGACACACTAACACATATGGGAAACACAAAGCAGTAGCGTGCTGTACACAGTCCCCATTCTCAGACAGAGATTCATACAGAGACCATCACATCACAGTTTTCAGTGGTCCCAGTCCTAGAGAGGAAAATATTTCTCAGGAGCAGCACTCCAAAGAGACATCAAACGCTGGCGGCTGACTGCCAGTCCTTGTGGTGGATGGCGCTTTGTACGTGCTGGTGAACTTTAGTGGAAAAAGAGAGTTCAGCTAAAAAAATCAGCTAAACTTGATGAAGGTGTACCAGTCTGATGGTGAACTTCAGGCTCTCAACTGCTTTGATGAATTCCCTGATGCAGTCAGTAAGTTTCTCAGCAGATTAAAATAACCTCATTTTTGAAACCCCTATTTTTCTGCAGTTCTCCCAAGCTGTGCTCAGTGCATCAGGGATGGGAAGGTGGCCATAAGCAGACTGCAACAGAACAGGCTACAGCAAAGAAGCAGCCAAAGTTAAATAGCCTGAAATCCCTTGCTTTCAGGGCTCTAGGAGAGCTTTCAAAACCCAAAGGGCTTCTAAACCCTAGACAGAGCCAGGGCTGCATGACCAAAATGTGCTTGTTGCAGAACAGCAGCAAATGCAAGATGAACAAGCTATTCACCATCCCAAACTGTGTTTTTCACACCTGAAATCAGGAGGAACTTGTTGCCAAGCTGGAAAGCTCTTGTGAATTCCTTCCTACACGTTTCATTTTGGGGAAGGGACTGCTAGAAAATCTTTCTGCGCTGAAGTCAAGCAGACACAGAAGTCAAGAGACCTTGTTGAAACTCAGCTCAGAGTGGGAGGAGAAGAGTTCTTACACGCTCCACGGTTATCTGCTGGGCGAGACACCTCAATTTCAGAGGCAAAAGATCTGCCCATCATTTTAGCTAGCAGCCAGGAAATGAAGGCATGAAAGGAGCAAGAGAATAGAGTAAGAAGAGTTTTACATTTTAGAATACAGAAAAGAGCTTGATTGAAAATGTCTTATTCCTGCCTCTTAGTTTTATCTGATTTAAATTTGACACCGAACTGCAGTGATTTTGCACTACTTTTAACCCTGGGCATTAGATGAAAGCACAATCCTAATTGCAACTCTTGGAAGGTGTAAATTTGAATGCGAGCCTATCTGTACTAAATTTTCTACAAAACAAACTACATCTCTAAGTAGCCACCTGTGGTGCTTTGTGGTACTTCAGAATTTTTATTCTAATTCAGCAACTTCCGCCTGTCTTATTATATCTGAGAGTACAAGCAGGTCTCAGGCTGTAAGCTGTTGTTGTTTATGGCAGGTTTTGCAGAAGCTGTTCATGATCACATCCCTGATGGGTGATGGGCACAGACTGAATTGGGGTATGACTGCCTTATATGCTTGTTGGAGAAAGGAATGATCTATGATTGTATATACTATTAGGATGGTATTTAGCTGTCTAAATTTAGCATATTCAGGCACCATTAAATGTGTAATTAAACCTTTCCTGGTTTTTTTGTGCTAGGTGTAAGATGCTGTTGTCTTCACACTCCTTGTTAGGGAAAAATCCCTGCCCTTGTAGAAAGAGCTGTGGAAATGATGTACAGAGCAAATTATTACTCTCACGAGTTAGAAATTCACTTGGTTGCCTCATGAGCTTGAAGCCTGAAAATTCTAGAGAGGAATATTAATAGTTGAACATTCCCCATTCAATGGTAACAAAGTAATACAGACAAAAATTGCTGATTGAAAGAGAGTTTATGTAATCCTTAATCCTGTGACCCAGGGAGCAAACATCTGTTGATATAAATTCGTTATACACAGGCTGTGTAATCGTATTAGGAGAAATAAACAAAACTGGCGGGTTTTTTTCCTTAATTTAAGCATCTACTGCATCTTAAGGTACAGCTGCAAGTACACAGCCACACATACACACAATGCATCTTGAGTGAACTCATGCATTTAGTTCTAATTTTGGCAAATGTTAGTAAAAACAGTATGGGACTGACAGCCAGTTGTGTCGTGAATCCAGTTTATATCTTAATGCTGGGCACAAGGCTTACAAGCCCATAGTTTGTATATGTTTTGTAACTGGTTGTCTGGTTTGACTTTAGAAAGTGGTGAGCTAATCAAAAAGCTGGTCGGTTTCAGTGGGATACAGAGGTACTGAGCAAAGGTCAAGCTGTATGAGTTTTGTGTTTCATAGGAGTATTAGTCTGGCATGGGGAATGATTCTCTGTCGTGTGTATCACCTTAATATTATTAATGTATCTCTTGTGCAAGGAATGAGCGAGGAGTGGAAGGGCAATGATGTTAAAAAAGCTGGCACTTCTCTAAATGTAGTGTTCTTGTGTGCAAAGTCCCACTTCCTCCAAAGCTAACAAGTTACAGCTTTTTTCCAGCTTTACTGGGGATAAGCTTGCATTGTCTCATGTTACATTGAAGAAAACTAAAGCCTGCCTGCCAGTTGTTCCCAGTGCCTGTCCGTGCCTGTCCTATGCTACCAGAGGTGGCACAGGACAGGAGGGGTGTGCATGTGGAGGCATGATGTGCCCTGGCTGGTCCCATGCACCAAGGAGGCCAGACTGGGCTTTTTCAGTCCTCCTAAGGGCAAGGACTGGTAGAACAGTCCCGTGCTTCCTCCAGCCATTCATTGCTTCAAAGTCGTTCAGCCTCACTCTCACCTCAGTTGTTGATTGCCATCCGAGCCCTGAAGTGTAGCTACTTGTCCCCATCCCCTCTGCCTCTTTGCCCACCCTATCTCTCTGTAGGGAGCTAAAAAGGATAGAGTTTTCTTTGTCAGCTCCACCATATACCAATCCTAATGATGGAGATTTGGGGAAATTTTAGAGTAAAGGGCAATCAAAATAATTGTAATACCAATTGTTTCTAAAGACTTACCAGTAAATCAAGAATTTCAAGCCTGCTCTTCAACTACTCTGTTGGAGACAGCTGCTTGTAAATGACCCTTTGGTAAGATTTCTTACAGGGAACCAAAAGGAAGATGGGGAACTGCCAGTTGAAGCTTTTCATGCTAATCTCATTTTTGTCTTTGAGGCTTAAAACATTTACAGGGACTGAAAGCTGATATTTATGAGTAGAGCTGGGGGGAGGAGATTCCTTAAACAGCTCCTAGCCTATCACCAGCATCTCCAGCTGTACTCCACCAGCTCCATGGAGATTCAGTACTATGATATTTTTAGAAATAGTCAACTCCATATATTTCAACATTGTTCATTCTAAACCACATTCTTGTCTTTTACTTTGTTTATAGACTTTTCTTTTACAGAAATGAGCTCTTTCCCTTGTTTTCCGAGCAGTGCTTTTGCAATTCAGTGACAGAATGTGCTGTTGAACTTGAAAGAACATCACTTTCTGTGAAGTCTTTGTTAAATTGTATGCCCGTGTTCTGTTCTGCCTGGCGTACCGTAAATCCCAGTGATTTTAATGGGGTTCAGTGGATGTAGATCTGTGCCAAGTGCTGTAGAGATAAAGAGAGCTCAGAGGTGTAACCAAGGATTTGACCTGTGTAATGCAATAGAAGAAAAGCTGTACTGTGCAATGTATAATAATAAAAGCACAATGTATCTCTTGGCAGTGGCAGAGCTTGAACACCAGCACCTTTGATCTAATACCACCAGGGTCCAGTGAGCTTCAAACATGGTAGCCACTTCGAACTGCAGAAAAAGACTGTGTAGTGAACACTCAACTCAAATAACTTTCTTAAATTTTGATGGGTAGAAGTAGTTTAAAGCCTTCATTTCAAGTCTTGCAATGCAGCCTAGAGCTGTTTTTTTTCTTCCTCTCTTACAGCCAGTTTTCTAGACAACATGCCCTTGCGAAGTTCTGGCAAGCTGAGCATGGAGACCAGAAAAGATGGTGAGAGTACGGCCCCTGCTCCTCCCCAGAAGAAGCTGTCCTGCCAGTGCCACCACCACTGCCCTGAGGACTCGGTCAACAGCACCTGCAGGTTTGTGGGATAGATACCTGGTGATGAAACTTGGGAAAACATATTTGTGGTAGCTCAGCAATCCCAAATTGGGTATCAGTTTTTGTTTAAGAAGTAATGTGTAAATGAGTTGTTTTTCTAAAAGTCGGGAGTAATTTTTACCTAGGTATCAGCTGTATGGTTTTTTGGTTGGTGTTTTTTTTTCGTTAGGGCATACACATATTTATCTTTTTAAATAGTGCTTGTTTTAATGCATTGCATATGTAATATTCTGAAGGTTGAACTTTGATTTTAAAGCTGCATGCAGTTAATGAGAAGAGACTTAAGAGAGATATATTGAAATGTCAATAAATGCTTATAAATTTATAATCACTCTCAATAGAAAACTATTTATAAGAACCCTGGTGTTTGTGTCTGCAGCAGCTGTATCTGTAGGTCCTTAAGGCTTTGGGTTTGGGGTTTTTTTTATTTCTGTGCTAAAAGGAAAACTATCTTGAGGTGAAGTGTTCAGTATTTTAATCTACTCGCTATAGCCTTCAGTTTAATTTTGTGCTAGGAGTACTGCAGATTTCTCATTTGGGTTGGATTCTGCTTCCTCAGGACCTTTAGGCTCCCGGGGGGAGAGGCAGGTCCAGATGTGCACAAGCTCCTTGAAGGCTCAGCATTGGTCTGTGTTGCACTGGCACTGGCTGAAGCAAGCAGAGGTGACTGAGGGTACCTGTGGGGGGACCAAGCTGCTGTTCCCCTACCCAAAAGCAGCTCTTGCTGGACACATACAATTGCTGTTGAGTGAAGGTTGAATGAACCTCTGTCTTGGCTTGAGATGCGGGTACAGTTTATTTTAGCCGCAGCAAAGTTGGGCTGAGCTCTTCATGTTCCATATGAGGAATTTAAACTTCTTTTAGTTTAAACTTCTGCTTAGCTAGAGCAGGTGTGATGCTGGGGATGCCAACTATCAGCTCACAGCCTGGTGGAGCTGTGAGGGCACAGATGTGAGCCCAGCTGGAGATGCAGAGCTGTTTGAGGTGAGACAGTCTAACATTGTGTCAGCTCTTCAAGGCAGCGTATTTAAAAGATAAATGGGGAAAGCCTAAGGTTGCTGAAGGTACTGATTGCTTTGTTGGATTTTTGAGTGTGGTTTTGCAGCCTGACTTAATTCTTCTCAGTCTGCAGTTTCCTTCTAAAGTGTATCAAAGTTTTGGTGACAGCTGTAAATACCATTTCCCCTTTCTAACCTCTTCCTACAAACCCATGCTCCAGCCAGGAGTTAGACCTAACTGCTCTCACACTGCAGTCAGTTAAAAAAGCTATAAAACCCCACTCTGATATCAATTTGCAGATCCCCCACAGCGTGAATCAGCTGTTTCCTGTTCCTGCCCAGCAAGAGCCACAGCTTTCATATGCGCTGTCTAACACACGCAGCAACAGGGAAGTTGCGGATGACTTTTAAATCCATGAATTAGGAAGCACAAAGGGATCAATGTTAAGGAACCGACTGAACAAGGTTTATACCCCAGCTGGGTAGGCCTGCTGTTGCACGTTGCTTTGTAGGCATCATTGACATTAAGTATTTTTCACGGAACTAAGAGTAAATGTCCTGTTAGAATGGATTTCTGCATTTTCCCTCACTGCAGTACTTTAAAGAAACTCTCTTCAGCGTCCCCCTTATGGTGTCAAATGTCAAACTTTTTTTTAGGTGTTAATGCCCAAGGATAGGCAGTTAAGTGGTAATAAAACACAAAATTATAACCCCTTCTGTCTTTATAATCCTTGAAGACTTCAGTCTTGAATATTCTGCTTTGGTTACAAAATTATTTTTTTCCAATTTAGACATCAAAATAATAACTGAAGCTGGAATTTATCCATCAGATACTAATTTTCTGTCCAGTTAGGAGTCTCTTGGAGAAGTCAGGAGACTTGCTTTAGATTAACTCCTCTTTCCTGCCCTGTGCTCTCACCTGAGCAGTGCCCACCTTGCCACTTGTCCAGTGAGCAACAGCATAAGTGAAAAATTGCTGAGGAGTTTGGAGTAATGTGAAACAAATTAAATTAATTTAAATGCCCTGCCTTCATGGCTTGTCAGCAGTAATCCTGTTCATGATGGTGATCACTGCTGTGGGTCCCACTGCCTTGATGTGAGAGCTGCAGTGAGGTGTGAAGCACCTCTTGTTTTCCCTGCATCTGTTTAATTGTTAGTGTAATCATTCCTTTCTTAAATTCCCTTCTACATAGCTGGAGTTACGGATTACAGAGAGAAGAGAATCCTGAGTCTACTGTTTGAAAAGAGTGGTTATTAGGTGTCTGGTTAGCTGGTTATTACATATCTGGTTAGTTGGATGGATAGAGACCAAGTTTCAAAAGATTTGAGCACAACCAACCAGGTTAGCAGGGATTGCTAGTTTCCCCTGAATTCTGGGATCATCCTACTAGTCAGGCAGTAACTTCCATATTTTATCCTGTGTGAATGCAAAAATCAAACCTGTTGTCAGCTCTGTCAATCAGTTAAACTTTGGGCTGTGCTTGGACCTTCAGAGTTTGGACCTGCCAGCCCAACAGGAATGAGCCAATGTGTTCTGGGGCACTCAAGGGCCTGGAAAAGCTCTGACACCCAGGAAATTCACTGAGTACATCCACAGCTGAGGCTTGGGCTCTGGAGAGCATCAGCCACTGTCCCTACCAGGCTTCTTACTAAAGCAATGAAGCATTTTATGAGCCCAGGAGCAAGAACCTCTGGAAAGTTCAATGGAAAAGCATTTCCAGCTGTGTTTAAATTAAAACTCTCAGAACAGAATAGCTAGTCCTATTGCAATCACCATTAAAATTTTCTCGTAAAAAGCAGTCTATCATCTCATATGAAGATTTTTATCTGCTACCACAGGTATTCATCTTTAAAGTATAGATCCTGCCCATAGTACTAGTGGTCTGAATGTTTGTATAAAAATGAGGACATCTGGTGGCCATTTAAAATCCTCTCCATAATTGTATTTGTAGAAATTTAAAAGCCAATATTCTTTAACCACATGTATATCAAATCCTCTAACAGCCTGCTGTGTTCCTATACAGAATTTCCGTTTCTTTATACTTCTGCAATTTAAATCCAACAATACTTTAGAGAGCTAAGGATAACACTGCAGCTTAAAAGGCAAAATACTTTTCTATCTCAGCAGAAAAGCAGTAGCTCTAATTAGAGTGTGCTTTTAAAAATGGGGCAGTCTGTGAGCACAGTGAGTTTCACCATTACAGGGTGAACCCATCAAGGGAGGGTTAATGCCAGGGTGTAGCAAAAGGGGCCCAAGCCAGGAGCTGAGGCTGATGCCAGGGCTGGCCATATCCTCACTCACCAGGACCCCGTTTCCCCACGGATATCTGAGCACAATGGGCAGAGACAGCTCCTTCAATAGCCCTTCCCACAGCTGGAGACAGGCACTCCTGTACCATTACTCAGGTGTTCTGTGTAGGGGGAGAGAGGGGTCACAAGTGAGACCACTCTGGACTATTGAAAAATATTAGTGCACTCAAGACTCTGACAGTTAAAACCTTTGGAGAAGGCTCACAATCCTCTGCTTGTAAAGGGTGTGTTAAGCTGCTGCATGTTGAAACTTAATTCTTCTTTCTGAACATCTGTGTGATTCATAAAAGGCTTTCAGTAAAGAGGGTCAAAGCTGCTTTGAACACAATCAGGACCTTGTTTTACTGTTCCATTTCAAGTTTTGTGTATTCAAAGTGAATGCACGGACAGTTGTGTCTAATCATAATTAATTGCATATTTTAAAACGCAGTGTTACCTCTAATTGGCTTTGACTGTAATGGGATTGCAGTAAAGGCAGAGGCTAATTAGGTGCCTTGTCGCACTCTGTTTTCATGCACAAATAAATGCTGACAGTTTTAAAGATTGGGCTGATAAAGTTTAAGTTTCTATGTGTTGCCTACTGGATTGCACTTCTGCCCAACTGTGTCTTTGGCTGTCTAAAGCAATAAAATAGTTAAGTTGCTTTTTCAGTTGTTACCAGAGGTGAAAATTCACTTGAGTGATGTTATTTTCATTCTCCTGTTCTCCAGATTATATGATTGAATTGTCTTTGAAATTTGGTATGTAGAAGAAAGAAGACCTTGACAGTGGCCAAAGCACTGGGTTTGGGCAAATTTTGATTTAAGCTACTTTAATTTTTAGGGAAGAGCTGAACATTTTCTGATAAAGGAGCTATGGTGAGATCTTAGATGTTAGCCTTTCAATTTTTTAATGTTTATGTTTATTTTTAAATTCAGACCTTTATACAGGAAATTTTTTGATCATTTTAAAAAGAGTGCAGAGACTTGTCATGTTGCTTTGGATGGAAGTGAAAAGATGCTCTTGCTCTTTATGGTATCAAAATCAGGAACATAAAGAGGAGGAGAGGAGGGCAAAAGTAATAATACTTGTCTTGACTAATTTGCAAATAAAATTAAAGATAAGGGGTCTTTTCATCAAGGTATGAAAGTTACCTGTCTCTTTGTGATAGGCATTGAATGAGGGAAAGATGTTGCTTTTCGAAGTTACACATTGTCATCCCTGGCTGCGTCACACACTCACAGAGCCAAATAGGAAATCTTCAGCAGGCAGGTTTTGGTAGCTGAGGAATCACATCTTCTGTGAGAAATGGCTGCTGGCCAGCGAGGACATCTGTGTGAGCATCTGCAAAGCTGTTGGCCTTGGTTCCTCTCTGCTGACATTTAGGAAAGGTCTGAGTTAAGATCCCTGCTTTCTTTGTGGTAATCTGTAATTGTAGCAGGACCTTCTATATCAGTGTCTGTCAGTGTTTCACTGTTAACTCCCTTTATTCTCCTGGCATTTGACTCAGCTGTAAAAATTCACTTTTGGCAAATATGTAACGTAGCAAATCTGTGCTTATTAGTGATCGCATCCAAAGTGAACTTAACCACTCTCCTGCACCATACTCAAGGAAGATGGTGCTTCAGCGGAGGATGCTACTGGATGTGTACCCAGATGTATCCAGTAGCATCACACTGAATTCCTTCTTTACACACAATTTGCAGAATCAAATGACACAAAATCAGAATTCCAGTTGCAGATTTTAAGAAAATACCTGTTCTGTACTGCAGATTTTTTTTCCTAGAAGTGGAGAAGAGGTTTTTCATACTGCTTTACTTGTATCAGTGATGTACAGATGTTTCTCTTTGTGTAGTCACCATAATAAACATAAAATTTGAAACTGTGCACACATCTCTGACTTGTTACTTGCTATATTAGTAAGAACAGTTTCATTTCTACCATAGGCAGGTATGAGGTGGGGTAATCAATAAAACAGCAGGGGTGTGCCCTGCCCTTTACTTGCAGTGTGTGGTCCATGTGACATCCTGTGAACCAGGAGAACAGATCCAGGGGCGGGAGGGGGGAAGCAGGTAGGAGATCCTTCTTTCTTTTCAGGAGAGTCCCTTCTCTGTCTCACCCAAACACTGCAGAAATTTTCAAAAAGATTATGAGTTCTTACATTCCATGAAAACTTTTTGTTGTTTGGGATTTTTTTTTTTTAGACGTAGGAGCAAGCTGTACCAGTGTTTATTCTGCTCAGCAGCGCTATTTTTTTCTCTCACTTTTCCTTCATTATTCTAACATCTGTAAAGAACATGATTTATTCTTCTTGTTGGAGCTTTATAACTTCTTCATTTTGCCCTGCCTAATCTGATTTTTTCTTTTTAAATTTGGAGTAAAATTTTTAGAGAGAGTATGAGGAGCCTGAAGTGCATGAGGAGCCTGAATTTAAATTTCAGAAGTGAGCTAAGAATCAGAGTCCCATATGAAAAGTCAGAAAAACAGAATTAAAGCTGCTGACTTTCTGTTTCTTTTTTTCCCTTTTGCAAGCAATTTGACTTTTCCTTCCCCTGCTTTTCTTTGATGAACCAAGAGTTTTGGGTTTTTTCCTGAGGGCTGTTAGCTGTGGAGTCCATTTTTGTGTTTCATTTGATGGCAGTTTATTGTTTTGTTGCTTTGTCCCCTGGGTTAAACTTACTCATTACTTTGAATCAAAGGCACCATGCAAACAAATAAAATCTAATCTAATATAATATTCTACTCTAATGGATTCCTTACAGTCTCTCTTTGCAATTCTATTGTTCCTATCTTTTCAGCTTAAGCAATGAAATCAAGGTAGTTGTTGCCCAGAAGGGTCTCTGTCTCCTTTGTCTCACCCGTATGTACAATGTCAGAGAAGGGTAGAAGTCATCGCTGGCTTCTCCGAGAAAGTCATTTGTAACCTGCAACTGGTTACTTTTCAGATCCAGAAGTCAATAACCCATGATAGATTATTATTTGAAGTAATAAGCTTACCGTGGCTGGACCCTGCCCCACTAATATAAAAATATGCCACAGAAAATGTTTGACATGATCCTATGCAGCATCCCTCTGTCGTGTAGGTAATACTTACAAATTGTGTTTGTCTCTTAAATGTGTAACCGTGCCTCTCGTTTCCTACATCTTCATTGCCTTTGCCGCTGGTGCTCTTTAGACTCTTGTTGCATTCAAGTAAGGAGCAAATCATCTGAAATTTGCTGTATTTAAGTTTTCTAATCTTTTTTTCTTTTTATTTCCTTGTTTTAACTGAGTTTGTTTCTTCTCTTCTGAAAAATACTCACTGCACGTAATAGCCAATGTTATTTTCCTGGGGAAATAACAGAATATTTTCTTTTTCTGTGACTTAAATGTCTATATTAAAGAGTTTTTTCTTTATTTTTGGATCTTCTTCCTGCAAATCAGTCAGTTTTTGTTTCTTACACATTACGTATCCCCCCTCAGAGTGCTGGGAAGTTAAGGTACAGCAATCCCAATAAAACGCAGCTACCCTTTCCATGCCCTCCACCTCCTATTTCCATAGCATTCAGGCATTTGACCTTCATCAAGGAAGGACATTTATCACCAGCACCATCTAGCCATCTGTTAGTATTCTTGCCCTCCCTGGTGCACGTTCTTGTAAACGGAAGCATTATGGATCACTTCAGGCTTATAACCCAAGTAAACATCTATGAAGGGTGTTGATGATAACTCAAGGGCTCATGCACGAGAGTGTTGCAGTTCATAATATGGTTAAAACAGGAATCACAAATCACTCCTGATAATATTTTACGTTTAGTATCTCAACAGTGTTTCTTTCTTCAGGTCTCTATTGTGGTGCAAATATCGGTGCCTTGTTCCTGCGCTCAAGGCAGACCTTGTGAAGCACTGAAGCTTGCATGGTATAGGTCTCCAAAGTCTTAACATACTAATGACCACAGGCAGAGAAGTGGGGTGTTTGTTAGTGGGGTTTAGGCTGTGAAATGTTGCAAAGGTAAGTGCACAGCTCCAAGGCAGAACCTCTTTTGTGTATGCAGGAGCTGGTCCACAGCAGCCCTGTGTGTCGATTTGTGAATGGCAGATTTGCCTGGCAGGGAACCAAGTTTAAGACAGTAATTCAACAGCACGTTTTTCACTTCAGTGCCTTTTCCTGATTCGTTCTTTCCAATCCGCAGCACCGATGGCTACTGCTTCACCATAATAGAAGAAGATGAGTCCGGTGGACATTTAGTCACCAAGGGATGTCTTGGATTAGAGGGCTCAGACTTCCAGTGTCGGGTGAGGAAGCATTTTCTGCCAGAGGGTCGCTTGAATTTTTGATAGCTTTCAATTAAAGTGCAGTCAACAGACATTGCTGTGTCCATGTTTTTCACTTCTGTTCATTTGGCAGATAGTTGATCCACATCTATTGCTGAGGGGAGTGCATTTGTATCCCCAAAAGATGACACTATAGCTGCTCCTAATAATAATTCATGTTTTTGGTTTTGGCACTGCTGTTACTAGTAACATTCCCACTCAGAGGAACTTTGAATTTAGAGAATTGCAGTCTTAACTCCTCAAATCTCCACGCTAGCTTAAGTTAGTTGGGATATTATTTGATGGACTGCAGCAACGTCCGTGTCTTGCATGCAGCTTCACTTTGGTTTGGGATTTTTGGTGCCACATATTCCCTTCAAGTACAGGGATCACCTGATGGAAAACAAGTATCAGTGCAGCAGTGGAAGGAGTATGAACAATGGAGCATGGTGGTTCCAAGGTGGTTGCCTTTCCTCATGTTAGCCTTAAATGGTTTTAGACGAGCGTAGGAATGGTCTAATCATTATGGCTAATGTAAGGTATTTTGTCCAGCTTCCCACAAGACCAGAAGCTGCAGCTAAATTAGTCCACGCAGCAATTTCTGTATTATCCTGGCTAACCTGTTTTGGATACCCATATTAACTTATTTTTGGTCTAACTGATGGATGTATGTGACTTTCACAGTTCTGACTTGCACCATTAGAGAAAGTCAGTCCCTTCTGCAGAATTAAGGCACCAACAGGAGTAAGTTAGGAGTGAATTAATGTCTTAATTATCTAGATGAAATATTGCTGGATATGCTGGTTGGCAGAAATCCTCACTCCACACATCCTAGAAATCTGTAGCAGATTTCAGTCCAGCTAGCAAGCACATCTTTCAAGTGCCAGAACGACCATGTATATTTACAACACGGGGAATGATTTGCTTTCTATCAAATTGCTTGTTTCAGGACACTCCTATTCCACACCAAAGAAGATCTATTGAATGTTGCACAGGCCAAGATTACTGTAACAAACACCTTCACCCTACGCTACCACCACTGAAGAATCGAGGTAAGGGGAACAAAATCCAGTCCTAAACTGACCTTTTCCTGCTGTTGGTCCTTGCGCCTTAGAGAAAAACAGAGCCCAAACTTTAGCATTCCTATCCAAATGCATGAGATTAGAGAGATAAATGGCATTAAACAGTGTCTCTCCATTCCTGTAGGCTGTGTGTGGAGTGGTGCTGATGCTTGCTGTTACTTCTGTTGCACACATGCAGCCAGCATGAGATGCATTAGAGTTGCCTCACACTGTCCTAGCACGGACCTGCTGAGCTGTCAGAGATCATCTCAAAGACCTAGGCTGGTCATGGCAGAGGATGACTCTTGCTATGTAATTTTTTAGCCTGATAATAAATGGAATCCTCTCTCCAGTCCCTGCAACATGCGCTACGGTCCTTCATAACTCCACACACATCAGGGACCGGGTCTCCAGTGGTAAATCGGTCAGTTCAAGGTGACTTAAGTCTGTTATGTTTTTCTTCTTTGAAAGACCTGATCATCGAGCACTAGGACAATAACAACTCACTAAAGTGCATTTTTTATGTGAACAATGTAGCTGAAAATAGAATGTAGGGTAAGAACTCACACAATTTTTTTTTTTTTAAATTTTATTCTAGAGCAAATGGATGTGTATTAAGTTAGTGGATGCCAAGGCGAGGTTTTAGCTTTTTTGTTTGTTTGTTTAAACACCACTTTCTGAAAGCTGGTAAAACTATTTTTGTCTGGATGTTCAGAATACATTTTATAGTAGTGTATTCCTAAGTAAGTGTAAATTCATCCATAATAAACTCTTGTCATCAGCAGGAATTGTGGTAGTCAGCATCAAGTCAGTTCGGAGTTGCAGAAGAATTTATAATCGTGGCATTCTGTGTTGAAGATCCAGATCAGTGCACAAATGCACTCTTAATTTCACAAGCAGCAGATACTTACACGAATGCATGCTCGGAGAAAGCCTTCTCTCATGTAAGCTGTTCCCTTCAGGCCTGTGAAATTCTGCACAGATGGGCTGCAGAGTCAGGCCTTTGGAGAGTAGTATGTAAATACTTCACTGTTTACTAGCAAGGCATTAAAGCAGAGAAACCTCATAAAATTCTTGACTTCCAACAGACTTATGTACTACTTTGTTGGTTTATTTAATTTTAAAAAGTTCTTTGGACTGAGAGAGAAGCTCCAAAAAGCAGTCAATATTTGTTCACACTTACTTAGTCTTTCATTAAATATCAGTTTGGAAAACACTGTCGTGATTTCTTCTTGCTACTGGCTGAGTTTATTCTACATTAGGACTACTTAAAAATACTGAATCAGCAGGGCCTAACACTAAACATCCATCTTGTTAAGATTTTAGTTATTTGGCAGTGCTATCTGCTGCTTATACAGAAAGCAATAAACCAAGCTTTTGGTATTGGCAGAAGTTGTTTGGATCGATGCTGGGTTTGTTGTGTGTGTATATAGGGCAAATAAAGTATCACTTGGGAACTGTGGTGGCAGACACATTAAACAGCAGAGAGAATATTTTTTAAAAGAAAAATTTCAGAGAGTTGGCACAGGGTTCTAGCTGTTAGGTGTTGCAAAGCTGACTACTTTAGCATGACAGACAAAGGGTGGTGTAGTCACTCAACATACTCTGAAGATTTTTGTTTTAAATAAGCTCTCACACTACCAGCATCCTGACAGTGTTTTGTAGAAATGCATTTCAGGAACTGTTTCAATAAATGAGGCTGAACAGGGCTGAAGTCATCACCTTTACTAAAGCCTTAAGTAAATACGTCTTGGTGAAAAAAATTCTTGGTAACAGGCCTGTTTTAATTTGTCACTGCTGTATCCTAGCGTGAAACCTCAGAAAAAAAGCCATAGTGAGCCATAGACCCTCACTGCAAATAGGTACAAATACTGTGTACAAATACATGCTACTGCCAGTGCCCAGTGCTGTGGCTGTGATTATTGTTTCTACTGGAAGCATTTAGATTACGCTGTGATTGTCTGAGTAATGTTAGAATTGTGTATCAAATTTAACATAAACTGTTAAGTACAAAGGAAGAGAGGTGAACTTAAAAACAAGCTTCTTGGAATAACCTTCTGGCCTTTGGGGTTCTGTGAAAGATACGTATGCTCCTCAGCATCTGAAAAACAAGCAGAAATTTGGCTTCTGATGAACTCACGTCTGAGGTGATACCTCAGGGGAAGCAAAGCCTAGGGAGAGCACGCAGCTGCAGGTCAGAGGCTGTTGAACTGCAAATTGACCTATGCACCAAGGTAACAGCTACAAAGGCAAGTGACTTGTGCTCTCTAAGTGCTTTTCCAGGCCTGGCATGTGCTGCAAGGCAAGATTTATGCCACACCCTACCCTTCTCCTCTCTCCCCTGAAAGGAAAGGAGGACCACGTACATGAAAGTGAGAGCTAGAAAAATTAACACTGATCAAAGCAAGACTCGTTAAGTAAGATGGAAGAAACAACAGCTAAGCCTAAGTTTTGAGCTCATCTTGGTACAGAACTAGGAGGATAAAATATCCCAGAGAAACCATTAAGCCCTTGTGCCAGCTATACATCTGTCTTATTAAGGAAATGAAAATCATAATTGGGTCTGATATAACACCTCTGCTTTAAACAATAAAAGATATTCCTGGAAATCCCAGTGAAAGCACAGGCTGAGACCAGTCAGAAGGAGAAATATGTCTTTACTGATTTAGAGCCTATATAAGCAGAAGTGGTGGTGCCACCGTGTCTGGCTCCCTGCCTGTATAGCCAAGTGATGAATGGGCAAGGGAATGATTGGAGGAATGATGGGGTTTGATGTGTGCACACAGTCTCCACGCCTCGGATTTCACTGCCGTTTTTACTTGGATAACTGTAACATTCTGAACTAGAGGGACCTGAGGTGGGAGGAGAACCTCCTCTCCCTTTGATAATGCTGACTTCTGAACCTGCTGGGTGGCATTTTCAATGCGCTCCTCAGCATGGTCCCACAGATGACAGCGAGGGAAACGAGTGGTGAAGGAGGGGGGAAATTGCAGGAGAATAACTGAGAGGCAGGTTGGTCTCACCGAGCTCCCTGCTGACACCAGCCTGCACCACTGTTTTCCTACAACATGACACTGTTAACGTGCCGTTTTCTGAGCTTCACTGTTATCAGCCAGCCAAGGTATGTGGAGAAGCTTCCCAAACCTACCGTGTGTTTATTTTGCACTTCCCACACCGTGCTCCCGGTAATCGCTCACTGTTGCCTCTGTGGAAGCTGCTGCTTATTCTCATAACCCTGCTGCTTGGCACCTTGCAGTTTCCAAGTAACACAACAGTAAAAAGCACAGCACTGGACTTCCTAAAGGACAGAGTACCTCCATCACCTAAACTGGCACTGACTGGGACCCACCACAGTGTTCACCACAGAGCCCACAACCAAGTCACTAGGCAGCTCACAGCCAAGCTTCCCCATCCCTCCTCCTGGCCAAATAGTACAGGGAAAGGGAGGTTTGTCCGCCTGCTCTGTGGGGAACAGCATGGGCTGGAGGAGCAGGAGAAGGCATCCAGCCTGGCTCAGAACAGGCTGAGTTGTTGTGCGGCAGAACAAACAGACATTGCTGGTGTAAGGATGGGGGCTTGCATTTAATCTTGTGTTGTCCACACACCAGCAGGTTTATGACGTCCTCAGGTGAGCAAGCAAATGAAATTCTGCCAAAGTGCTTTAAAAATGCAGGAAGTGTTTGAAAGGTGGGACAATAGCTCACTTACCATCAGTATTGCCTCTCATCATACATAGCGAAATAAATATAAAGACATACGGAACTTACTCTCCCCTCCTGTGAGAGCCACTTGTATGCCTGTGCTGTGCACAGTGAACCACTGCTAAAGCTGTGCCACTGTCAGCATGCGGGACACCACCCACCCCAAGAGGGTCAGCTCTGCATCTGGTCAAATTCTCTGTCAGCTGCTCCCAGCAAGGAGGTCAGGACATGTTCCTTTATGCCTCTCATTATTTCTTTGCACTTGCTTCACATAATTGCATTTGGGTACCCGAAGAATTTTGCTGTGTTGGAGCCTGAAGTTCATCTGAGAGCTAGACAGCATTTCCAAAATGCCTTCTGGGCTCTGGGAAAACCAAACTGCATTTATTTACTTTTCTGAATGGGAGAAGCCCATTAGAAACACTGAGCATGAGGTTTGGATCACTTAAACCCTAAAAATTATGGGAATTTGATTCAAGATTTCTGCACATCTATCATCCCTCTGCAGATGCGTATACTCATACATGCACAGACAGCGTGAACAAGTTCATGGGCAACACTTTGTGTCTGCAAAAATGCACAGATTTCCATGGCTTTAACATCTAGCAGACACAAGTTAAGATCTGAATTGTTCTCTCTGCATCTGACATCAGCTTTCGTTACTGCCAAGCACAAAAGTCCAGCTTCCATCATGTCTTACTCTATGAAGTGGAAGAACCCTTTCTCTGGACAGTTATCCAGGTTTCTCCTAGGTAAAAAATGCCACTCTGTGGTCTCTGTGCTCTGCTTAGTCATCTGATGGGCTGAGACATCTGAAACTGTTAGAACCCACACATTTTAGAAGGGAGATGGTGGCTGACACAGGCTGCTTACAAAGCACGAACCAGAGCCCTCAGCCCTGCCGTGCCTTCACCAGAGAGCTCTGCATTCCCCGGTGGGCTCTCAGTTTCGACCCACAGCCCACTTGGAGTGGCAGGCCAGGGATAAATCTGCTGTGGCAGGCAGGAGGATGGGCTCAAGTGTTTTCCTGATAGACATGGTGTCAGTGTCCCCTTTCAAAGGCATCAGCCATGGCCTGAATGTTTACATTGTTAGTGCTCCCGGAGCAGGTAAAGCCAGGTTAAAACGTGACCAGTGTGATCAGAAGGTGTGTTGGCAGGTAATCTCTGTTTGTAGTGGAAAGGGGAAGGAAAGAAATTGTTCGGGAGCAAAAAAAAAAGAAGGAGAAACTGGATCTTTAAAATAAAAGAGTCTGAGAGTAAACTAAGAGTCCCTTAGGAATCTCCTGGTCTCATTACCCTTGTAAATCTGAAACATAATAACATCGTTCCAGGACGAGTCAATAAGGATAGATTTCATGCATTCTACGGTGTGTCAGGCACTGGAGTGAAGGATGCAAGACAGCAAGGCTGGAAGAGTTTCAGAAAACATGGCTCTCATTTGCATTATCCCATTATTGGAAGGGTGGTTTGTGTACATGCATGCTGAAATACTATAATTTTGAGAGTTTGGGCGGCGGGGGAGGTTAAAAAGGGATAGGGCTGGATGTCTTTGTTTTTCAGCAGAGAAGCATACATTCAAGAAGAGTTCAGTCAGACTCGCTTGCCTGAACTGAGAATACAAATTTGGAGATTAGTGTTATTCTTTAAAGGAGAATACGAGTCTCCCGTAGAAAGGTTGACTGAAACATTTTAATAGTTTTTATGTAACAGCATTTTCGACAAGTTACTTGACACGTTTTATTTTCAAAGGGTTTCACAGAGAAGCTGCTGGAAGGACAGTTTTGCTCACCAGCATAGGAAGGACTTGCTGGCACACGGGGCTGCTATAGAGTAAATGGAGAAGAAAATTCCTGCTCAGGTGTTTAAATCAGGATCTGAGAGACAAATTGTTCTGTAATGATGGAAATACACTTTGAAGGCCTCTCATGGCCTGCCTTCTTGGAGGTTGAATGGTCTGCTCTGTCTTCCCTTTTAAGATAAATGCAGTTTGGTGGTTTTTCTCTTTTTTTGAGTGTTTTTATATTAACTACTCAATAGGATGCTACTCAATATGAGTGTTTAAAAAAGGCAGTAATTTTTGCATGTCCTGGCTGATCACTCAACTTAAGACCCAGAGCTACAGGTCTTGACTGATATTTCATTCAAAGCCAAACAGGGAATTGCAAATCAAGGCAACGTTTTGCCTGAGTGAGGGCTGAAAAAACAAATAGTCTTTTGGAGGTTTCAGTTCTGTCCTGGTCACTGAGGGTCAAAGAGGAAGCGCACAAAATGCCTGGGGAATCCAGGGGTATCCTGCAAAGGAATTCATTACAAAAAATGTGAAAATGATCTTGTGCTCAGTGCAATTCTGACACTGACTTTGTACCACCTCCCTTTCTAAATTTTCTACCTTTCTCATTTTCTAACCCCAGACTTTGCTGAAGGAAACATTCACCACAAGGCCCTGCTGATCTCAGTTACTGTTTGCAGCATCCTTCTGGTGCTTATCATCATATTCTGCTACTTCAGGTAAATAAGGACTACTTTGGCAGCTTGTTAATGTTCCTACCAACATTTATCTTTTTATAGACTCAGGAATTTGAAAAAAATAGAAGCGGACCTTAAAGAAAAGAAATGCGAAACTGTAATTTTATAATGAGAAAAAATGTGTATTTTATTCATGCTATTCACAGGTATACCTGTGTGATATATTTCATACAGAATCTTTTACTCAACATCCTGAAAAGCCATTCAGGTAGAATCACAGATTATTTTGTACTGAGCAGGCCAAAGGAAAAATTTTATAGGGAAATTTTTATGAGGGAAATATATCTAAGACTTCTAAATTTGTTTATGTGATGAAGAACTGATCATAGGAAAAGAAGACAATACAGGAATGTCAGTAAATATGTCTAGAATGTTATCATAATCTACATACATTACGTTTTAATAATTTGGCACATCTTTTACATATTCCCAGATTCCATGACTTTACCTCCTCTGGCTCCTAGAAATGCACTGCAGACAGTAAAATAAAGTTATTTACTTGGTCGGTGTTTTAGACATACTTAAAGTTTCTGAAAGGAAAACATTTGGTTGCTTTGCAAACTTACCCCAGACTGCATGGCCTTGAAGTGTTATACTTAGAGTTTTGATGCTGAAAACAGTTGCTAAAAATAAAATAAAAAATTTTGGCCAGCGAGTCCAGTGTGTTCCTCAGGGAAGCAGAGAAGGCTGTTAGTCTATAAATGAGGGAAATGCGAAGGACGGTGTGCATTATTCATTGCACATGTGTTCATTGTATTCAAAACTCATTTCGTTTTCATGTAAAACGTCAGATACAAACGCCAAGAGACGAGGCCCCACTACAGCATCGGGCTGGAGCAGGATGAGACCTACATTCCCCCTGGAGAGTCCCTGAAGGATTTGATCGAGCAGTCCCAGAGCTCAGGAAGCGGTTCCGGGCTCCCTCTCCTGGTAAGGAAGCAACACTATTGTAATGTACATTTCAAAGGCAAAAATGAGTAGAGGGAGAAGAGGCTCAAAAAATTATATTTACATGTCCTCAGTTGTTGTTTTAGGTTTTTGGGGTTTTTTTCTCTACCAGAAATGACCAGGATTTAAGCTGGAGAACAGCTGCTTTAGAAGCAGGGGACTTTTTTTCATGTGAACTAAGCCAAAAAAGCTTGGGGTTATTTTTCTACCTCAGCTCGTTTCTTATTTTAGATACCATAGGGTACGTACGGCCTAAGAGAGCTCATGGAAGTACTTCAGGATTTGCTCCAGTGTACAGGACAGCACCTGGCCCACTGATCTTGTTTTCTTCCTTTGTATGTGCAGCACACACTAGGGTTTCAAACACTGACACACCGTCTTTTTCTAAAGGGAGCTGTAACTTGTCAAACTGGGAACCTTTTTATTTGTACACTTCACTTGGCATTCAGAAGTCAAGGGGGATTTTTGCCACTACAGTGGCAGTCTCAAACATTAAAGGCATAGGGATGGAGTTCATGGTTATTTCTGAACAGACTCCAGGATTACTAAACATGCTGGAAAGGCAAAACCTTCTGTGGCAAAATAGCTCTGTTCACCAGAGGGTTTTGTTTCTGGGGATCATGACTGGTAAAAAAGAACTGGTAAAAAGCTAGGTTACTTACTTAAAATAAGTGCCCCATAGAAAATGGATTATATTTCATTTTCATTTTTCAGGGTGGATATGTCCCTCCTGTCTCCCAAACCTATTAGTTTGTAATGATGCTGCTACTGTAGGTGTTGTCCCATTTCCAATTACTATGTACTGTCTGGTTTTTGCCCACACATCTTTTTTATACATCCTAAAGAAGAAATTAGGTGGGAAGTTCTTTATTTCCTTAAAAATGAAGCAACAAGCTGTGTTCATTCTAGGCTTTAAGGAAGTTCTGTCATATCCCATAGCAATGTCCTTCTCGCACCCATGGAAAGGGAGAGATCCTGTGTGCAGTTCAGAGCCATTCCTAACAAGTGCTTCCAATAGATTTAACTGTGAGGGATTCTTCCTTTTATTGCCTTTTTTTTTTTGCATAGCACCTGCCACGTCAAGGTCTTAGTCTGCACGTGGTGCTCCTACGTGTTACAACGACAGAAAAAATGTAATAATGTAGAGCAAATACAAAGAACTTGGTTGTACTACTCTGAGAGGAAAAGTTTCCAGCAGCGTGTGTGGGTAGCAGGTGCCCTGTGGCATCTTACAGTAGTGCATGAGTCAGTCCTTCACCCCAGGATCCCAAAAAAGCTGGAGCAATGCTGGTTATAACTGCTTGTTCTTTTTGCCTTCCTCTGTCCCAGTGAGCAATTTGAAGGAGGGATCTGTGGTCTCAGTGGTGTTCCCAGGCCTGCTCTTGTAGTGGATGGGAAAACCAGCTCCTGCTACTTAGCTGGTGTAATGGCCAAGGTGATATCCCAGCTGGGGATTGCTCAGCAGCTCTCAGAGCTGTGCTGCTGCTCCATGAGGCAGAAACCATCCGTTCTTCTGTCAGTCCACTTCTCTCAAGCCTGGAGTCTTTGCAGCCACCGGACCAAGTGTTTTTCCTCAAGGAACTCTTCCTGCCCTCCATCTCCCCTTGCTCACAAAAAACACGTACAGTTTTTTCTTTAAGTAGTGATTTTGAGTGGAAGAGAAGAAAATGGATCTTGCACTTGGCAATAGATGTTTGCTGTATTTCCCAGGCAGCTACAACCACTATGAGTTCACCAGAAATGCACAGAGTGATGCCCATGCCTGAAACAAGTGTATAGAAGGTGCCTGTGCAAGGGCTTATTTGCTTATTTTTAACTTTGTTTCTTATGCAAAGACTAAAACATCCAGGGTTATATAATTTCAGGAAAGTAAGATGCAAATTTAATGCAAAATGTCACCTCATGCTAACCAGTAATGTTTTTCTTCTGTGTAGAATATTTACTCTAATGGGTACAAATATTATACTCAAAACAAGTATTAGCCAAGAATTTGTCAATATGATGACATTCAGCGAGCGTTCTGTCTCCTGACCTGTCTGTACCTCTGACAGAGGAGTTTTCAGACAGAGCATTTTGCAGCATTTGACCTGCAGCAGAGTTTGCTGAACTACACTTTGGTCTCTACCTTCTCACACATTTTTTTTCCTAATTTCCTTTCCAATGAACTTTGCTTTTCAAAGGACTGCATCCCAGCCATAGGCATGAATTCTCTGTTCAAAATATTAAATTTACAAAAGGTTGGTCTGTCTAAATTTTCATCTGCAGTAGCTGAACACATTTAGCTGAATGCCAGGAAAGTAGAAATAGTTCGTAATTGGATTGTTTCCACTCAGGGAGACGAAAGAAAAGGTCATGTAACCTTACCTGGCTGCTTACAGAGCTCAAGCAGCAAAATACACAGATTTAAAAAGAAATAAAAAACCCCCAGCCCCACTCAGTATAACTAACTCACAAGAACACATCATTCAGCATGCTTATGAAATCAGTTCAGCCAGAAATTTTGATTAACCTATTTGTTTTAGAAATCATAATTGGTTTATGATTCAAGAAGGAGCTGAATTCCTTAAAATAAAATAAATTGGTCATAGGAAATCACTTGACCAGTTCTAGCAAGACGAAACCAGGTTAAGGCCTTTCACATAGTATTCTGCCGCCTGAAAACCCATAACAGAAATGTGTTTTTCATTTTCCTAATGTAATTTAATAAGGAACTTTTCATCATTAACTATTGTAATTGCATGTACTTCATGATGCCATTACATATATTTACACAAATTAAGTTATTTGATGTAACTACATTATTGTTCAGGATGCATTTTTAAAATGGGCAAAATAGAAAGCAACAATGCTAAAATGACATTACAAAATGTTACAGCAAAATTCCAATGTAATATAACTATTGTTCAATCACTATATGAGAGTATAAAGGATAATAAATCAGTTTTAAAAATTAAGGCTAATCTCTATTGTTGGCTTTCACTGATGCTAATCAAAAGTAATGGCACTGGAGCTACCATCTTGGAAGTCTAATAATAATACAGTGCAGGGCTGGAAAAATGAGATTCTGTTTAAATGACAGAAGAAGAAAACTGGGTTATTTGAAATAGCTTTGCATAAATACCACTGTATGTTTTGCTTCTTAAAATTGTCTAATATGAAAACCAGTGGTTTACTTACAAAGTGAACAATGATAGACCTGACCTAATAGGTCTTGAGTCTGTCTTTGGATGCAGTTCATGCTGCAGTGGGGTTGTGGCAGTCCTGCTTGGCATTACCAAACCGGTGGTTTCCGCTGGGCCTCCCAAGTGTAACAAAGGAAGCAAATGATTTAAAAAATCAAGTTTTGCTCATTTCTGTCAGCCAAGATTGAAAAAATATTTTGGATTGCATGAAATGAATATGGTTTCATAGGGATTCAGTTAGTGCAGTTAGATTCACCTGCTGCAATAAACTACAGGAGGTTTATGTCTGGATGGTGGCAAAACCGAGCAAGAGACCACGAATTTGAACTTGTCCACATTTTGCCGATTGCTTGGGTCAGATGAAAATCTCCTTGCAATGGAGGAAATATTCTTTCAAAATCTTAACCAAATCCTGCCAAACAAAAACTCATTAGCGGTGGATTGAACAGGCAGTGCTGTAGACAAGAAGGTGACATTTTAATCTCCTGTTATATTGGGGTGAGGCAGAGTCAGCCACGAACACCAGGCAGTTGTGTTGCAGCATCCACTCACATTTTTATTTGTGAACTTTCAGAACTACATGATCTGCAGACATGCTCCAGTCTGATGAGAATGTTAGTCTCCATTTGCCCAAGACTTTTTGTGGCTGTAAAAGCTTGTTAAAGGTAGAGGCAGTCCATCTGCTATGTGGGGTCTGTCATCCTGGTGAAGAATATCTCTACAATGCTGCCGTGGACATTGATCTTGCAATACCCATGACTTAAGCATTAGCTCACAGTACAGACACTGACAAAGCTGGCACAGGCACTAGAAAGCTGTTACTTCAAATATTTTGTGGGGAAAAATTGTTTTTTATTATGTAATTATGATTATTAAGATTAATGTAGGCACGTGTGTTTTAACTCTGTAAGTAGTGGTTGATGTTACTAACACCAACTGTATGTTTTGAAATAATCAGGCATGGCAATTTCAAGGAAGGTGATAGGAAGTATCATGCTGAAAAAAAAAGTAATTTTGTCATTTTGTTAGTTTTGGAGCTTTAATAGGCTTTTGACTCTTGTGAGGCCTAGCCTTGAGTCTCAGCAGTGTTGAGTATGTAACAAACATCCCTATTTTAATTTAAATGTGTTCCGTACCCCTTTGGAATTTGGACTGCACTGAGGTGACCAGGAATATTTTCTGTCAAAACTTTTCCAAAAATAACAAAAAAATTTCCACCAAACTCCACATCCCACAGGAAAATAAAAATTTCAAGGTTCATAGTAAAATTTTTCCTGTACAAAGACTGATTCAGTTTCTTAAGAGACCACAGTGCATTTTGAGCTTGCATGGAAGGGCTTCTGCATAGTGGTGGGAATGTCCAACAGTGTGTCATGGAGAAGACAGGAAGCATCCACAGTTGTGGAGGGTTGCTGAAATCCATGTCACAATGGCTGCATATTCTGCATATTCCACTCTCCCCCGGGCTGGCTGAGTGGGAAGGAGACACAGGAGGAGGGAGGTGAATGCAGAGATTTCCGCTGAGCAAGGTATAAGATCTGCCTTGGCATTTCACAGGTTCAAAGGACCATCGCAAAGCAGATTCAAATGGTGAAGCAGATTGGAAAAGGTCGCTATGGAGAAGTCTGGATGGGAAAGTGGCGTGGCGAAAAGGTAGCGGTGAAAGTGTTTTTTACTACAGAGGAGGCCAGCTGGTTCAGAGAAACAGAAATCTACCAGACTGTCCTGATGAGACATGAAAATATTCTTGGTGAGTGAAGTGAAAGAGAATTATTTGATAGTGAACAGGTTTTTAAGATTAGCAATTTTGTATTTGCTGTTATCTGATGTCCTTTCCGATGTGCTTTGTTTCCTGCTGTGCTCTGCAATTAGCCACCCAGTGCTTTTCAAAGGAAAGTTGTTTCAAGGATTACTGAAACATAAATAAAAGTTAAAAAATAATGGGGCTTGGGGATTGTTACTCCACACAACGTGTCTGTTTCAGCCACTGGTATTTCCATATCTGGGCTTTCTGAAAGTACATTAAAGGCTAGAGGTGAGGCATAGTTGCATGGAAGTAAATGAAAGGAATTAAATATGTTATTGAAACAAAACTACTGGAATGGATGACAGTCCAGAGTTCTGAGCAGTCAAAAAAAACCCCCATGAAAAGTATTAATTTGAAAATATCCTTTTTTTTTTTTTTTTTTTAAGGGTTCATTGCCGCAGATATTAAAGGTACAGGATCTTGGACCCAGCTGTATCTTATCACTGACTACCATGAGAATGGCTCACTTTACGATTATCTAAAATCTACTACCTTGGACACAAAAGCCATGCTGAAACTGGCTTATTCCTCTGTGAGTGGCTTGTGCCACCTGCACACTGAGATCTTCAGTACTCAGGGCAAGCCTGCTATTGCCCACCGTGACCTAAAGAGTAAGAATATCCTGGTGAAGAAGAATGGCACCTGCTGTATAGCAGATTTGGGCTTGGCTGTTAAATTTATCAGGTGAGTCGGAGTGAGGGGGCTGAGGAGAAGTTAATAAATCAGGTGCAAAAGCTGCCTTTGTTGACTGAGCGTGCACATGTGAGCAAGCACCTCCAGTGTGTGTGCACCCCTTCTGGGCTCTGCTCATCTGTGTGTGAGGTTACGTGGGGGGGAGAATGTCATGTAAACAGCTCATGCAGATGTACAAACAGTTGCTTTTTAATTATTTGAGTACATTAGCTGCATTTGCAGAAAGGTTCTGTTTTCATCAGTCCGTCCTCCACAGCTACCCCAGTATTGCTGGCACGCGGTGAAAAGGCGTAGCACTGACAGGTTGAAGTCTTGTCACTGAAGCATTCAGCTTGCCTGATCCCATGAAAATTCGCTCTCAACTTAAAGAGAAAAATACTAATAATTTGCACGAGTTACTAACTAGGATTTATTGAAAAGGACCCCATTTGGGCTGCCTTTTGTTTCATTTCCTACAAATCAAATTGCCGAAGAACAGATTTGATTTTTGAAATGGCTTTTAAATTTGATTTTAAAAAATGGTTGTGTGTTTAAACAACTTAGAAAGAGCAGACAAGTAGAACTTACTCACTCCTGGGATTCATAAGGAGACACTGTTCTCTGACAGCTCTTTTCAAAAGGAGCTTGAGCTCTCAGCGGTGGTCCTGGTGGTGGAGATGTGTATTCCAAAGTCTCTGATTTTTCTGTATACAGAAATGTGTCCAGAATACATAGACCGAAGGTTTCCTTTTCGGAGGTCAGCTTTGAAACCATGCATTCCCTGGAGTATTAAAAAAAATTAAGAATCCTGTACAAATCTTGAACTGAAATTATTCAGAGTGAAAGGAAAGGCAGTTTTTATGTGCTCTTCTTACCGTTCACTTACCTACCACATTTCTTGGTAAGGCATTTCCTTTATGAGCCTGACCTTTCTTTAGGAGACAAGAAAGGGATATTTCTACTTTGAGGAACAGAAGCCTAGAAAACAACAACTTGAAAATACACTATTGAAAAGTTTTGGGAAAGAAATTCACCCTTTGCAGGTGTACTTCTCCTGGCAAATACAGAGCAGCACACTGCTTGGCTGTGAATGAAGAAGAGCTAGGAATTACCAAGTGCTGTTACAAAAGAAGGTGAAATATGGATTTTTTACACTCCAGATGGAATTTATGTTATGTACTTGGCTTGTTTTCATACTGAATCCTTCCTCAGACAGCATTTCTCAGGCAACAACAGGGAACAGAAAATAGTTGGAAGGGATGTGCTCTGCTGAAGGTAATGATTCTAGTAAAATTCTTTGTTTCCATTTCATTTGAAATATTGCAAGATAGTGCAGGTTACTGGATTTATGTTACATTCTTGGAGGTGTACAGAAGTAACACCAGCATATGTATGATTTAATGACTGTGTAGGTGACTGGTTGTACCACAGACTCAGCTTTTCTTCATATCAGTAGGTAAAAAAAAATTGCTGTACATGAAGAAAACTACAGAAATAGAATTATTCTGTGAGCTTTTGTTGTATCTATCCATCATATTTAAAATAAGGACATTTTGAAGGTGAGGGAAGGAAAACAGACATTTTAAGCAAACCATATATGCCATATAAAACTTATATAAAACATATAAACTTCTAAAAACATCGAAACTGATGTAGCTGAATCTGAGTTAATAAGAAAAACAAGAATCCATTCACATAATTAATGGGAATTTGTTTCCCACATCTTGTCTCTTCTGGTCAATGTGTGAAGTGTGACACATTTGCTTAGATGTTTTTATGCATTTATCCCTCCGTGTCTACATATCTTGGTGTGTAAAGGTTGGGAGAGATCAAACATAAAGCATGCAAAAAATAATAGTTAGATTCATCTTCCTTGCAGATCTGATTTGCTATAGCTAAGAGGTACTGCCCCAGCTACTTAGCATTAATTGCTAAGACTGAAGCATTAGGTGGTGGAGTATGTTAAGAAAACAGCTTTTAATGCAGCTTTGATTGTTATCTCTAACATTAGAGCTGGGCTAATGCTAATGAAATCTCACAAATGTTACAGCCTCCCTGTTGAGTCTTATCTCCATTTTGGTTCTGCATTTGAATGCTTAACATAGCCTCAGGCGGGTCAGCCTTTTAAGGAGGGTTGCTTTCACACTAAGAGGCTTTTCTTGCAAGAATTGTTCCATTAAGATTATGCTTTACTTTTGACCTTGTTTGAGAGTGGATGTGGTGTGAATTTACTACTTCTTCCATCTAAATTGCTTTCTTTTCAAGCCACTTTACTGCATATTTGATGCCCTTTTTTTCTTCATTTTCTTTCAGTGATACAAATGAGGTAGACATCCCTCCAAATACCCGTGTAGGAACAAAACGTTATATGCCTCCTGAGGTGCTGGATGAAAGCTTGAATAGAAATCACTTTCAGTCCTACATCATGGCTGATATGTACAGTTTTGGACTCATCCTTTGGGAGATAGCAAGGAGATGTGTTTCAGGAGGTAAAGAGCTGGGAGATCACTTTTAATTGTGTCAGTGAACCTTGAATCTTCCCTTACATCTTTTTCTCTGGGTGATTGTTTTTACAGGAATAAACTAATGTGGGTAAACCATACAGGTAACTCTCTTAATATCTGCTCTCTTGTTAAAACTTGTTTTAAAGCATGAGTCAGTGCTATTTCAACAGCAGAGGTTTAGACTGTATTTTAATGGTTCATTTGAAGGCAGAGGATGCTTGCACTGAGGAAGTATGGAACTCATTTGGGGACCTTTTCCAAAGGCATCATGTTTCTGCTGGGCTGGGGGTGTTCAGCTAATTTAACAGAAAGAAAACAGTGATTTCTTTGTTTAGTTAGAGTTAAATGAAAGGAGGAAGACAAGCAATTTGGAGTTTGCTGTGCTACTATTTGAAATAAATAATCTGTTTACAAGACAAGTAGCAAAACACCAGAGGGAAGTGGCACTTATTACATCACTGTCATACCAGTGGTGTGCTTCATTTCCCTCTTTTCTGCATGTAGAATTCAGTGTAGTGCTGAAGTGATGGGTGCTATTACCTCTGTTTTACCACAGAGAAAATTAAATGCACAGAAATTACTTGGTAGCAGTTCCGTGCCAGTTTGGTGGCAAGAGTAGAGCATGTCTCTCTTGGGTCTCTGCTACCTTCACCATAATTTATGGGTCTTTAAATCTGCACTATTGTGCTGAATGCTCACCCTAGAGGAGCTGAATGTTGCCTGTGAGCAGCAGGATCGCCGTGTTTAAAAGCTGGTGACGTGTATTGCGATGTTGTGAGGTTAAGCCTGTAATATTTTTGTCGTTGTTGCTGTGCGCAAAGAATGGTACCTTGCCATGTTCTGAAAAGGCACAGAAGTGCCCTTTACTATATTCCAGGTCCACTGGAGACCTAACTCAAGGTTAATTCTCTCTCAAATTACTCTGATACAGACCCTAGGCTAATAGCTCTTGCTGTGAGAACTTACTGAGGATTGCTGGACTGGACAGCAGTGGTAGACACTGTCTCACTTGGCAAGTAATTACATTTTTGGATAAAGATACCTGGCCAGTCTTTACACGGCTATGGTTACATTGGAACTTGACTGTGGAATAAACTTCTAGGGCAGGGAAGTCCTTTTCAGGAGAAGTACACCCAACTGTTAAACAGTATGGCCAATCTGTTATAAATTGAGAGGGGGAGAGGGGAGTGCAAGTTGTTTCCTGCAAGTGACAGGCAACTAACTGCTTCTTTCAGGAATAGTTGAGGAATACCAGCTTCCATACCACGACCTCGTGCCCAGCGACCCCTCGTACGAGGACATGCGGGAGATTGTGTGCATCAAGAGACTGCGCCCCTCGTTTCCCAACAGATGGAGCAGTGATGAGGTATCTATCACCCCTCTTAACATGCAGTCTGTGCTTTTAATCAGTTAGTGAGTGAGACTGACCCAATTCTGCATCATTTTGAGGGAGGAGGACGTTTACCACTGGTGCTGCCACATTTGGGAATAGCAGCACATAGATGAGTATTCTGCAGGGAGATGAAAGATTTAGGTGGCACGAGGTTTGTGAATGTGAGGGAAAAAGAAAACAACCTCCCTGGGCTGCTTGAGGTCTTGTGCAACAGCCAGTGTGAGACGCTCTAACCAAAACTCACCTGCCTCATCCTCTCCCTAGCCAAATCTCTCTGAGCCTTCAGACTGGGGCTGGAAACACTGGAGGAAGGAATATCAATTCCGGAAAGGGCTTTTGTGTGGTGGCACTCAGTGTGTGTTTACTCTGCTACCACACGTGTCAAGGACTGGGGAGGCTCATTGAAATAGCTGTTCTTGATTAATTGCTTAGGATCCTCAGTAATCCCGCCTCAGGCATTCCAGCAATAAGAGGTCAGTTTGTTAGTACGTAGTGCCTGTGTATTGCCAAAAATTACAAAAAAACAAAAAATCAAAAGATTTTTTGCATTACAAAAAATCTACATTAATCTGAAACATGTTGGGCTGCTCTGGGCAGTGCTGGTGGTGTTTATGCATAATACCTGTCAGGGTCTGCACTGCCCTTAGAAAAGACCTTTTTCCCTTCAGTTTTTCAGCATTGCCAACAACTGCAGTCTCCTCTTCCACTGACCCGGGTGGGACTTTCTCTCCTGCTTCTCTCCGCAGTGCCTACGGCAGATGGGGAAGCTGATGATGGAGTGCTGGGCTCACAACCCTGCCTCCCGGCTCACAGCCCTGCGTGTCAAGAAGACACTTGCCAAAATGTCAGAGTCCCAGGACATTAAACTCTGACTCTGCCAGAGGCAACTCTGGTGGAGGCCCCTGGAAATGGACTTTCTTGTGCAGGCAGAAGTCCTGAAGATGTATCAGAAGTCTTTGCTAAGTACCTTGAATGGAGTCATGCTTAAGAGCAGCTGTGAGTTTTTGAGGAGACTATCCATTGCAAAAATCACCTGAATTTTGACATACGAGATTGAAGAGGCTTGTCTGCCCTTGTTTACATGGAGAAATACAGTTTTAGTAACTGGTTTAAGATTATGCATGTTGCTTTCCATGAAAGCCACTTATTATTTTATTATTATTATTGTTATTATTATTATTTTGATTGTTTAAAAAGATACTGCTTTAAATTTTATGAAAATAAAACTTTTGGGTTAGAAGTAAAAAGATGTATATTGTTACATTAAAAAAAATTAGGAGGAAACTGCTGAAAATGAAAGCAAACCAACTTTCTCATTTCCAAAACGACTATTGCACTCCAGCATTTAAAAAAAAAAAAGGTGAGTGGGTCTGTGTAGCTCAGAGGAGCTGTAATGGAGACCACCTGAAAAGCCACCTATTCGTGGAGATAACTTTCCAAACCCTGCACGTGCAAGTGATTCTCACAGTACAGAGATGGAGCCCAATTAATGCCTGCCATCCCTCTTGGTGTGGGTGGCCTGATTCCTGTGAGTGGCCTGTCCCAGGGAAGGTCATGCTTCGCTTAAGGTAGTTGGGAACTGTATGAACATGGTTTGGTGTGACTTGTTTAAAGAAGCTCTTCATGTTTCCTGGAAAACTGATGGGGATAGTACCACAGTGATAAACAAGTGCCCTTTTTCTTGGCTTTTCTTTTTCTTTCTTTTCCCCCACTGCAAAATAAAGTATTTTGTGTGCGAGTGGAAATGAAGCACACATTTGAATCCGCTGGGTAATTTGAAACTGCTAGGACCCACAAACAACCACTGGGTAAGAGGAAATTCCTTGTGAGAAGGAATTACTAACTTGCTCTTTCATCTGTGTAAAAGTGAGGGGTCCATCTACAACCACAGCTAAGAAAAAAAAATAAAATCTGTGTTCCCTTTTTTAAGGGAAAGTGAAAAACCTCAAAAATGCCCATTTCTGGGGCGGCAGTCTCTTTTCCTGGAGTGTGAGGAGACCTGGTGCCTTGCGGCTGTAGTAGGAAGCGACAGGGAGGGAGCGTGGGGCACATTAGATGGGTGGTGAGAGCTGGGAACCGTGGCCAGCAGTGGGTACCTGCCTCCAGCTCTTCTCCTGCTGTAGTGAGCGACACCACAAACCGAACAATTGGCTCAAGCTTTATCTGCTTTACTATTTTGGGTGGCCTTCCAGCAGCCTCCACACCTCTGGCAGCCACCGCACAGTAGTGACAGGCTCAGCTGCCGGGCTGGGGCTGTGTAGCATTGTGGTTCCCAGCAAGAGGAGCTGTCAGGGGAGAAGAGCAATGGGAAATGTATTTACTGTCTTTCCCTGTTCCTCCTTCCTGGGTCTGCAGCAGTTGTAGAAATGCTAATGCTACAGAAGGGGAAATAAGAGGTGAAATATACCCTGGGAAGTGTTTTCTTTGGAAAGGTTCTGTTCTTCGTCAGATTACCAAAGCTGAACTACATGGGAGTTACTGGTTTACCCTTTTTTTACCCTTCATTTATTTTTTAAAATTTTCCTGCCTGCCTGTGTTGTTTTACTAGATGGTGTTCAGCTTAATTTTGAAATAAGTCCTTACAAATGCTGCTTTGATTATGCTAAGCCTATTTCAGAACTGAAATAATTGCCATGCAGGATTTAGCCTCAGCACTTCTGTAATGCTGCTTTTTTTTTTTTCCCTTTTTGGAGAAAACGGATTTATTTGTGGTAGGTAGGTGTATAATTGGGGTTTAGCTTAACAGCTCCCTGAAGGTATTTCTAGCTGGAAAAATTACCATTTTATACTTTCAAGCTAAGAGAGAAAAATGCACAGGTTCAAGAGAACCAGCAAGACCTCCATCATGATAGGTGTTAAAAAGCTTAATCAGAAGTTTTTCATTAATTAGAGTGCTTTTTCTGCAGTGCAGTTTCCCTGCTCGTACCCAAATTTACCAAGCAACACTAAAAGAAAATCTCTGAGAGTTAATACACCAAATACTGATCCCAGGAAGGGCAATGATGGGTTCCCCGTCCTTAAAAAATGTTTGTGAGGCTGAGAGCAGAGTTTGCTCCTCTCCTTGGCTGCCTTGGCTTTGAGATTTGTGGGCCAAAATGGGGACAGCCCAGCCACTCTTCACCTTTTTGTCTTAGTGAATGGAGCCATGGGTTTCTAGTCTCATTTCTTTCCATAAAAGCCAGTGCACCCTGTGGATCCGAGGTTTCTCAGCCCCGAAGACGCAGAGGGGACCTGCTGGTCCCGGGTCACACAGCAGGAGTGCTTCTTTCCTGCCTATTTAGGTGTGTTTCACCTCTGCCTGCCTCAAATAGATTTTTTTTTTTTTTTAATTAGCAAGGCTCTCTCCAGGAGTGTTTTGGAGGGTGCTTTGCCGGCTGGCAGACACGAGGCATGCAATGAATGCCCCTGGCACCTGCCATCAGCGTGTTGCAAGAGAAAGAGCCAGTCACTGGTTTCCTGAGCAAATCTTACCTTTTTTTGGTGCAGAAGAAAATGGTCTAAGATACTGGTTGATAGATTACATAAAGTGTGTATGTTAAATGTTCAAGTTTATGTGTTTTTATATATATATAAAAAAATATATATATATATATTCAGTTGCAAGTCTGGAATAGCTCCAGTATGTGGATTAAGAGTAAACTATTATGGATGAAAAAGCACTAAATAATACATAATATTTATTTATGAAAATGCATAAATGACAAATCACTGCAACGGTGCTGTATAGGAAAATAGATAAATATATATATTTGAGGAGACACACACTGAGAAAGCAAACAGTCTGCAGTTGTGTAACTAGTGCCTGCCTATTTTCTCCCAAGACCAGATTTTGCCCTCAAATCTCCTACCCCCTGTAATCGATGCTATTGTGAAGGGCTATTCCTAAGGCCAAAAAACAGCCTAAGGGAAGTGTGGAGGTCTTTTGTTCCAGCACTGTGACATTCGAATTGCTGCCTGCATGGGTGACTTTCTGTAACACTCAGCATGTCATTATTAAGGTTTCAGCACCTGCAGTGACTACAGGTTAGTATGTTTATTTTGCCAGGTGTGGCCTTTTAATGTCGCTTCCCTATTTTGGTCGTTTCAAAGGGCACATCGATGAGGGCTTGGAAATCAGTGGTAAAGATAATTGTGGCTTCAGTGCCCATGGGTCTAGAAATCCACTTTTCAAATGTAAATCATTAAAGGAAGTGTAGTTTAGTTTCTTTCTGGCATAGGGTGAGATGGCATAGGTAAGTGGGAGAAGAAAAAAAAGGAGAGATGCCATCTAGCAACTGCTATCCTTTCTCTAGCACAAAGTTATTTCTATTAAAGAAAAGGTTGTCAATGTAGAGACTAAGAAACTAATTTGTGTTCTTTTTTGAGAACCAGTGCCTTATTAAACCTGTAAATACTGTAATTAGAAAACCTGGGGAACAAACTGTGTTACATTGTATTTGTTCAAATTGTATATGGTTGTTTTAACATTCCCCCCCCAATAAAATTGTTTCCATCTCCCCATGACAGAGATTGCTATTTCCTTTTTATGTGCTTGAAAAGCACCATCTTTGTGTTTCATTTCCCCGGCTAGATTATTTTGACCATGCCTCGTTTTATTTATTTTTATAAGATTTTTTTCCTCTGAGCAAACAAGTAAACAGCAATATGTTGCATATGTTTCCACTGGCATAAAAAAGCATCACTTCTTTCACAACTCAGTGAAGAGAAAAATAGTAATTAAAATAGTGTTATCACTAATAGAGCAGTCACTCGCGTTTTGTGGCTGATTATGTAAATCTGTAGAAACTCGGCATTAGCATAATATTTTTTTGAGACACCCCCCCTTCATTCTGCCACATATTTATGAATATTTTTGACTACTATTTTTAATAGCTCAAGAGGCACAGGAGTCATCTGTGCACAGACTGAAGCTGGAATTCCCACCCCATGCATCAGGTGAAAAAGTTTCAGCCTGAATACCCAGCATCAGCTGAAACATGGCATTGCTTAATGCTGAGACGTGGGGTACGTTCCTCTACACCTAGTGAGGTATTTCTGTGAATTTGCACGTAAAGCTGGAGCACTCTTTTCATTCTGCAGTGCTGTGTTGCAGATTCAGCTCAGTGTTTCCTAATGTTTAATTGCCTTGCTGGTTATTTTCAGAGAAGTGCGTAAATAATAGCAATTTTCCCTTGAGCTGCACAGCCCCTGCAGCCCTCCTGCTTTGCCCCAGACGGTCTGTGCTCAGTGGCATTGCAGTTATTCTCCAGCTGCATTTCTACAGCCCCTCGACCTGGCCACATCTAGGTGACAAAGCCCCGTGCTTGCTGCACATTGCTCCTGGCACGCCACTGAATCCCACAGTTCTTAAGTGCAGAAACTTTTCTTTTGAGGAGATTTTTTTTCTTTTTTTTTAAAAAGGAACGAAATAAAAAACTCCACTTCCAAGCTTCCAGGAACTAAACAATTGAACACAAGGTAATGCTGTATTTTTTTTCCAGTTGCTTATAAATATAATTTATTACCTGTTTAAAAATTCTTTCTTACACTTTGTACATGTCAGGCTGACAGAATAAATGCAGGCATTTACAAACAGAGGGAAGGAGAAAAAGGGAGGGGGGTAAGAGGCACACTCAGAACTAGTAAACCACACCTCCACTGTACAGCAATACAAATAATGCAATGGCTAGCACTTCTCCTGTAGTAAGTCAGTCTTTAGAAAAGGAATTGCATAGAAGATACAGCAAATAGGGAAATCAAAACCAAAAGAGTTCTCCAGATCTGAAGAGCAAAGAAAACAAATCCCACGAACCCCGATAGATCTGTGACATGGGAAGAGAAGGGAGAAATGTGATACACCTGGGTCACACAGATGTTTCATTTCCTGCAGGGCCTCCTTTGCTTTGGAAAGGTACTGAAGATACCCTCTTTTTTTTTTTTTTTTTTTTCTCTTCAACAATAACAGAACATGTGTTAGCAAAAAGAGCCTACCACACTGATGTGTGAAAACAGTTAATGCCACAACTTCTCTGTCTCAGCTGTGTCAAACACCCTACTTCAAAGTTGGTTATTGGCTCTCGGCTCGGGTGTCTTTGCAAGGTACCTTGAAAAATCTGCGGAGAGAAGAGTGTTTTGCCTCTCCTTTCTAATTTTGTTTACTTTCCAGACCAATTTTGGGGGTTTTTTTTGTATCGTGCTGACTCCCAAATTTACTGGCAAGCAGTAGACAGACCCAGCTGGCAGCAGCCAAAGAAGCTCTGGGGCCTGTGCAAGCTTTTCTCATTTCGGGGCTCTTGTCCCATCACCGCTGCGGGAGGACCCTGCCTGATTACATCCCGCTTCCTCACAGGCATCCTGAAGCTACTCGCTTGCCATGGCATGGGATGCTTTAGGAGCAGAGGGCAGGCCCAGGGTGCAGCACACGTAGCAATTAATCTCTTTGTAAGCAGTCGAGGAGACTGAACCACTAATAAATGCATTTAACCAGCACCACAGAAAATGTGAAATACCTGTTAGGGATAGAGGTTTGTGGGAATTCTGGATTATTATTATTATTATTATTATTTGCTTTTTTATACAGACAGAGTTTATCAAAGGACTTTCAGATAAGGGATTTTCAGATTTCAGGGAGCAGGTGTCAAGTTTCAAGGACAAGTAAGTAAATAAACTAAATGCTCTTATTCAAGCAAGGAGCCTGACCTACCAAACTTGAGGCCTCAATTCTGTGGCTTTAGTTTAAGTCCAATTCCAGTTACTTGCCAGTTTTTACTCTGTTGGCTTTTGACGTATACAATACTGCCTATTTGACCTTGCAGTGATGATACAGCACTGAATTTTGACCTTTACCCTCCCATGCAAAAATTGGTAAAACAAGAGGATGCTAAAACCTAAAAAAGCCAAAAGCCCCCAGCAGTAGTGTCCTTTGTTTTCTCCTCTTTGTCTGTAGATACACACACACTTACTTATCCTTTGAAGTGGGACTTTAACAGAAAGGCAGTCTGAGATACGTGCTTCAGCATTTAAAAATCTGCAGTGCAGCTTGTTTTATGAACTCAAGGTTTCACACACAAGCTAGGAATCGATTGCAGTGGTGACCCCCAAGTCACTGGAGTCCTTGTGGGAGAAGGCCCAAAGGTTTGGTTTCCATTCACAAACCACTCTTTGCACCACCTGATATCAAGCAAACCAGCCTGCAAACAGTGAGTTACTTCACGGCCAGATGAGAGCCAGGGTAATACCTGAAAAGACTTCTGAACACTCTAAGATTGTTTACAAAAAGTGCCCTGGACACAAGATTTAAAAAACCCCAAGCCAACCTCAACAATATCATCGCGTTTAAAATTACCCTCAGAGCTGTGGTAACTACTTGGTAGAGCATACAATGGTCTAAGGGCCCCCCCGCCCCTCCCTCCCATGCCCCCTGCCCCCAAAAGAAGAATAAAAGGAGAACCGAAAAGAAACTATCGTAGGTAGCAATACAAGACGTTAGGACACTGTCCACAATGACAGGCTTACAGCATGTAGATACATTTATTCTATATGTAAGCAACAGAAATAGCAGGAAACCCAAGGAATGGACATGTTTTGCTCTGTGAGTACTGCAGACTCCAACACATCTCATGAGTGTCTGCATTTCTGCCAGCGAGACGGAAAAAAGTCTTGGTCTCCCAATAAAGCAAATCTTGAGAGACTTCACTGCTGCAAAATTTTCAAGATCCACTAAAACAGCACTTAGGTCT
>VZTD01005779.1:1263160-1369064 GCA_013397725.1 Rhagologus leucostigma | reverse complement strand
ACTAAAACAGCACTTAGGTCTTGCACTGTTTAGCAAGACACAGTGGATCAGTTGTGATCATAAATTTTGAAAACAAAAAAGAAACCCAACCAAACCCCAAACTTACCCTGTACACTGACAGTCACCTTTACAAGAACACAACACAAGAAGAACTGAAGAAAAAAAATAAGGTGAAAAGGACTGCCTCCGATAAATGTTTCTTACTCGGAAATTAAAGGTTTTCCTTGAAGTCAGTAGATATTTTATATATATTTATATAATATATATACTATTTATAGCGCTAGCAATCAACATGTAATGAAGAGATGGTGTGAAGAGCAGCAAAACTGCTCCAGTACAAAGCCATAGGTGAACAACTAAACGGAAAAGCGTTTTAAAAAATAGTAATAACTGGAGGGTAAGAAGCCTGCAGCCTTTTTTTTTTTTTTTTCTTTTAAAGCACATGTTNTTAAAGCAGATGTGCTTACCTGACATAAAATCTTACAACCACTTTTAAGAGTCAGTTCTGCCAGTCTTAGTCAGAGCCACCCCACAGGAAGCCTTTTCCTGTGAGACATTGCTGTGGCAGCAGCGACATGGTGGAGCTGGGGTTCAGCCCCACGAGATGGCACTGTGTCCATGCAATCCAGGCAGTGGGATTGCTGCTGGGTTTTCTCCCACCAAAAATAATATCCTGAGCCGATCTGGCTGCCCTTGTTTCCTGCCTGCTCTCCTTGGGGCAGCAGGATGGGGATGCTGAGTGGTGAACACCACCAGCCAGAGCCCTCTCCCACAGTGCACACCCTGCCACTGCCATTCCTCCCCAGAAAAAAAAGAAAAAACTGCACAAAATTATTGCAGGGAAGTGTGAGGTGGGAGCTGCTGTTAGCAGCAGTGGCAAAGAACAGGTGCAGAGCTGCTGGGATGAGCCGTGGCTCTGAAGAGGAACCTTCTCCTGCTTGTCCCTGCCGTGTCAGGGCTGAGGCAGCCCAAGGGGCCGTGCTGGGACCCTGCAAAGGCCTGTGGAGCAGGTGCTGGAGAAACCATCCAGCCTGTGATTGCAGCAGGGGACTGCGGGTGGTTCTGAGCGGTCGAGGTGGAAGAAGAGCAGCTTCACCACCAGGTGACAGTCATGCTGCTGCCCGAATCATGTTCAGTGATGAAAAGTTATGTTCTTGACCTCCAGCCACCTCTGCGGATGCTCCTCTTAATCAGAGTGTGCATTTTTCCTCTCAATAAATCCCCTTTACTGTGATGCTAGGAAAGGAAAATGCCTCAGAACACTGTGAGAAAGTTGTTCATCTGCCTCTTGCAGAAGGTGTCAGAACATAGGTCAGAGAGCTGGCCAAAGGAACATCAACTCACAGCAATACAGATAACTATGAGACACTTCGTGGCCTAATCCTGGTGAGAAGCGTGCATGTGCTACCCACCTAGAAAAAGCTGAGCGCTGGGGAGCACCAGTGAGCCTCGGCATCAGCCAACACAGACTGAGCCAAAAAGGCCAAAGGGTCAAAGGACAGTTCAGCTCCTGTACCCACCTTGGAAGAGGAGTCATGCAGGAGGGACACATGGGAAAGGTGAAGAAGTGAAGGAGCACAAAATAAATACAACTAGTTACACTTAAAGGTGGCACAGGAGGGAGAAAAGCTGAGACCTATCTTTAAGAGCCATTTTAGTGCTCTAAGGTGAGTAAAACATGTGGAGAAGGGGCAGAGCTGGAAGCCCCAGTCCAAGCCTCGTGATGCTGAAAGCAAAATTTCCATTAGCATTGCAGTAGGCTGCATCTGGTGCGCAAGGTGAAAAAGAAGTTGGTTGGTTGTTGAGAGGATGCCTGTGGCATCTCCATATTAAGAGAAGGTGGGGCTTATACAAGCAAAATGCACACAGATGTTGAAAGTTACAATGAATGTCCTCTGGTCTCCAGTTTTTACTGAAATGCTGGTTTGCAAACTGCCTGGTTACCTCTTACAAGGAAGGGAACTTCTTGTGCTCGCTGCCCAATTGCAGCGGTCAATCAAAACCTTACTCACTGGTCAGGGAGCTGAGAAATTATAGGCAAAAAGTGCCAAGCCTATGGAAATGTCAAACTGAAAAAAAGGTCAGATGAAATTTTCTTCTCATTTTGACCAATGATATTTTCAAAATAACCTTCAAAGGCGCAATCTGGAGACCCTTGGGGAAAGCAAAACCAAAACTACAAAAGAGAACAAGCTAACTCCAGTCTCGGGAAGCATACAGAATGCTAATGCATACGTGGGCAGGGGCATGCATGTGTGCACAACAGCAATAACCAGGGCCTGGCTGGAAACCTGGGGTGGATGGGCTGGGGCAGAAAGCCCTTCTGTGCCAGGCGTAGAGGACAGCCCAGCCTGGCAGTAAAACTACTGCAATCCTATGCTCTGTCATGTAGCAAAGAGTCAGAATTTTCACTGAGCAGAACAAAATACGTTTGCAGTGAGAACCATTTTCGGTTTGCTCCTTTTGCAAAGTTCCCACCTCACCTGTTTTGTGGTGGCCAAGAGGGACGTGGCTGTAGAGGGACAAGTGTTCCCTCGCCAGCCATTGAGGACTGCAAACATTACTGGAGGTGGTGGGTTTCAGTGAGACCTGCAGCTCTGTGAGGAACTAACAGGAGCTGCTGGCTCTTAGAATGCTTCAAAACAAAGCAAAAACTGTGGAGGCCCACCTTGGATGCACAAATCAGGTGGTGGATGTCCGTGCCTCCACATGCTTCCACCTGTGGTCAGGAACCAGTGGTCTTTGTGTATTTGGACTGGGAGGCCGTCTCTGGTTCACAGCCACCGCAGGACAGGACTGCTTCTTGGAGCAACCTGGAGACACCATGGTGGTGCAAAACACATCAGGGTCAGACACTTGGTGGGTGAAGATCAGCGGAGCGTCATCAGTTCACGCTGCCTTGGCTCTGGGCGTGGAGCACAGCAATGCTAACACGAGGTGAGCAGCCCTGCGGGGGCTGGCAGAGGACTTTGGAGGAGGAGTATGATGACAAAGGGAAGGACAGATGGCATAGAGAGGGACACGTCTTAAAAGACCTTCAGGGAGGGGACAACAGGTTCCATAAAAACAGAAATTATCCATTCTGCTGCTGACAAAATTAGAAATAAAGTAATAATGGTAATAATAATAGTCATTATAATCCTTGCACTAGATACTAATCAGTAAATAACTATCATAGCAACTTCTCTTTTTTATTTTTTTCTGGGTTTCTCCCCTTCCCCTCCAACCACTCTGAATTGCATATCTGGCCCCTCATAGAGCAAAGGGGTGGAAAGGGTGTGAATTGAAAATTAACTCAGATCCTTCATTCCCCACGGTCTTAGAGCTATTCTCCACACAGGCTCAGTGGGACTGTCTCGGGGAAGGAAGGGAACATTTTGTGTGTTCCTGCTTATCAGCCAGAGTACCTGCTTTCCAGATGCTCATCCTGATTTTCCTGTTTTTTTTTTTTTTTTTACAAGTAGGTCTAGGAAACAGAACAATGACAGGAGGATCATTGTGAGACAACCAATGTGTGAATTGTATCCAAAATCTGAATTCACCAGAAACCAATAAGCTGAAATAGCCACAACCAACTGTCCATAGCCTTGTCTAGAATGGCTTTAAACAAAAAATATAAAGAGCCATGGACAGTCTCCTTACCCCTGTCCAGAATTTGATGTAAACAACATCCATAGAAACTGGGATTGTTAAGAAAGTTTATCCATATATCTGGATAGCAATAAAAAGCGTTTCCTAGGAAACTGTAAAAACCTGTACCAAGCAGTGTACAGCCAAGCCGAGAGGAACATTAGGTTGATTTATATTTCCAAGGTACAACTTTGCATGATCTCTTTCTGATCCTGTGATAATGTACAAGGAGAGCATGTGTGAAGGTCAGGGCTGGTTTTTTTTTTGTTTGCTTGCTTGCTTTCTTCTCTGAAATGTCTCTTGTGTAACTCATTGGTCTGGGTTTTCATTTCAATTCTCGTTTGCAATAACAGGGCATTACCGCTCCCTGCGTCTGTCCTTCCTGCTCATGCCAAGGCTGCATTAGTAATTTCCTTCTGCTGCCAAAGAAACAACCGTTTCGTGTCTTCCCATTTCTTCAAGAACTGCTGCCAGCATGCTCAGGTTGCCATCAGGGAAATTCTGGGCTTCCCAGAGATCCAGGATCACGCCGGTGGGACTTGATTTCGTAGCAAAATAATTTAAGTACCTGCAATGAACCAAAAGGAAACTCGTTTTTCTTAGAGCTGCATGGAAGCTACCTGAATTCATATGATTTCAACCCATCCCTGCTGCTGGTGCTGTCAAGGTGCTCATCCCCTGTGCAGTCAGCCCGACCAGACTGTACATCTGCTATCAGTGGGATTTTCACCAGGATGTTTTTGCACATACCCCCCTCCCTAGGAGCTCCCCTGCCTGACCACGTATGACGCAACCCTGCTCACCTGTCCAGTTTCAGCTTGTGGGCCAGCATCCGCCAGTCATGGCCTCTGGTCTGGGGAGCATCCAGGCTGCTGCACAGCTTCTGCCTTATCGGGAGCGGGATGCTGAAAGCGCTGGGCCCTACAATGGTGGTGATGGTGCCCGCTGAGTCCATGGGAGGATAATCGATGCCAGTAGGTTCCTGAGATTGGAAAGGCAGAAAAAAAGCCTGAACAACCCATCAGTTTTGTTACTGAGTGAAAAGACAATTGTAGATCCACATCCTCTGAGACTCAGTGCTTTTACTGGCAGCCCTCTGTTAATCTAGTATAATAAACATGCTGGTCCGCTGGAAAACAGAAATATTTATAATCATCTTTGGGTAGACAAAAGATTTTTTCCCTTCTCTCTTTTTTTGGGGTGAATATTACTATAGCTGGACAAAAAGCCCAGCTTAATTAATCACTTGCTGGAAATAATTCAAGATCAGGCACTTAGACACATTTCAGAGCAAGTTGCTGCTACTAGAGTAGAACTGGGCTTTCCTGGCATGGCTGACAAGACCCCCTTCCCAGCATCTTCCCAAGCCCCCAGCATCCCACTGAGCCAGCACCAGGCTCACACCACTGACATCCCTCCGGCAGTGCCCAAGCTGTGTGAAGCCTCTGACGCTGTGCAGACGACAGACAGACAGTCAGTACCACCCCAGGCACAAGCTGATCCCTCAACTTTATGCAGCTTTGACTCTGGAAATAGATGAAGAGCACGTGCTCAGGGCAGGGGGTGGGGGGGTGGGGGAAGTGGGGGGCAGTCGTCACCACCTCTCCCCAAGACACGTGCTGCATTCAAAGGCAGTGTGGCAGCAAGCGTTTCAAGGGAAAAGTCATATCCGAAGCCAGCTTGTCCCCTGCAGGTGTGGTGTTGATGCTCTTTGATGTGCTCCTCCTAGCTGGAGGGGTCCCCACGACACTGCTGCTAACACCACTGGGAATAACAGCAGTTGGCTCTTCTGGGCAAGGGTTTTGTCTTCTAATTGGCCTGGATGGATTTAGTGCCCACAGGCTTGGTAGCTGGTAGGACAATGGTAGCTGGTCAATTTGGATGGTTGGGTTTGTTTAGGAACAGCAAAGTCCTGCAGGGATCATGATGGAAAAAGCAGCAAACGTGGCTGGTTCTGCCCTCGTGCTTCTCAGTCTACTTCTCAATTTGGTCTTATTTTCTAGTAGAAATGGGGGAGCTGGTTCTCCTCCCCCTCTGCCAGATCACAGCCCCAGGCAGCCAGAAACACTCGTGCTGAAGACTTGCCATTGAATGTCGATTTGTTTTCTCGTCTGTGAACCGTCTTGTTGTTTCGTGTCAAACTGGCTGTTGGGAAGGAGCTGTAATATCTGAAACTGTCCTAATGGCAGGCAGTTCCTGGCTTAAGCTGCCATCGCAAACCCTCAAGGATTTTGCTGGAGATGCTTGCAGTCCTGTGCAGTCTCTGGTTTACGCCCCAAAAACATATTCAGAGATGGAAAGGGGAGGGCCAGTGTCCATAAGCAATGCACAGAATTAAACCTTTTTTCCTCCACTCTTTTATCTGCACCAATTAATTTTCTTCCACTGTATAATACAAATTTTTTTGGCTTTTATTTTTTAAGACATGGCATTTGAGGCTACCAGTGAAATTTCTAACCAAGGAAGATTTACACCACACGGTAATGTCCTCAATTAACGTGTCAAATGTGGCATCTGTACTTGGGTGCCAAGGCCCTGCGTCACAGGCTGCCTGCCCCAACCCCACTGCCCCACTGCTGCTGGGCAGCAGGCAGTGCCCAGGAGCCAGGAAAATGACGTGCCTGACACCGGTGCTGCCTGCAGGCTCACCCTCACTGGGAGCTTGGAAGCGGCAGTAGTGTGGTGACAGTGGCCTTGCAGACAGAGAATCTTTTCCTTATACTCTGGGCCAAAGTACACAGGTGCTGCTGTGGCTCTCAAGGTGGCCTGCAGCCCCAGGGGCTTCAGGATTGCTGCAGAAGGGGCCCAGGTATCTGTGGCATTACCCTGCGGCTCTTTTGTGTGAGTATCAAGAGCGTAAGATAAAAAGAGGGCTTCAAAAAATGACTCATGGGAGACCTTTATCACAATTTTCCTCCTGCTTTGCAAATGTGCGTGTTTTGGCACTCACTGCATTTGTATTTTTGAAGTCCCAGTGGTAGACACTGTATAAAGCCACTATAAGACAGTTTAATCTGCAGAAGTTTTACATCCTTTGCAGGGGACTAAAAAGAAAGCCCATCAAGGGAGGATGCAGGAAACTGTGTTACTAAATTTTTATCGCAGTGTGACAGAGGCCGAGAGGCAGATCCAGCAATAAAGAAAGATGCCAGCACAGTCCTGCAATGCCTAACCACTAGCCGGATACCACTAGCCTAACCTCAGAAGAAAATGTGAGATTTTCACACAGCTACACTTTCCTGATGCCTGGTCTGATGTCTTTATCATGCTTCTAGAGGCATGCATCAGTTCCCAAGTTGCAGTTATTACCCTTTCAGGTGACTTATTATCAAACCTCTGAGTTATAGGATTTTTTCCTAGCTGACCCTATATTCCAGCTCTTAGCAGCCCAAGGTCCTCCTGTTCTTTGCTGGAGTTTGGGAATATCCCAAGGTGTCAACAAGGGGCAATTTTGCAGGAGGCAGCCTTGATTGCAGTGGTATTATTCACTCTCTCTATTCATCCTTGATGGATAGGATCACAGCACAACACAAGGATATTATCCTGGTCCCTCTGAATCTATTACCAGGCCCTATTACACACAACCAGCTGAAGATGATTATAGTGTATACTTGCATTTCATTAAAGTTACTTTCAGTTCTTTCTCTTCTCTGTGAGGTTAAATTAGTGATTACCTCAATGCGGCACTTATTACAATAATTGTTTATGATGCTTGTTTTACCATCTGTCCTTAATGCTGTGTAGTCCCCAGATGAATCCGTAACTTTACACCCAACTAACCAAGCAGATGTTTTGGGTAATGGTGCTCACTGTCAGAGCCCTACAGCACAAGAAACTTTTGTCTCTGCTCTCGCAGCCCTTCCCCAAGCCAGCCAGCAGTAATTGCTGCCCAAGAGTCTGCTTCTAGCAGCTGCCAAGGGTACCAGGGATAAAACCCACCAGCACATTCACTGGAGTCAATGCCACTTCACACCTGAATGTGTTGCTCCATCTCAGCCCCAAGCCTGACCGCCCCAAGGAGCAAAAATTCCCAAGGTGCTACACAGCATCGGCAAAGATGTTCCCAAACTTATGATAGTATTTCTTTTGGAAAACGTCAGACATCAAAAGAAAAACTGCCAAAGACCATAGTCAGGATTTGTAGCAATAGCAAAATATGAGGAGAAAAGTCTACTGCAACTAGACTGTCTGATATTCCCTACTGCACAGCAGCTATTATGTGGGATCAGAGGAGAGTGGCTCACGGAACACACAGCACCGACATTTTCCTACTCTCTTTTCTCTCTCTCCAGGGAACTGTCAGGCATGATGGGTCTAGTGGACTGCCAAGGAAACAGGACCATGAGAGCTTCATGAGACGGGTTAGGGAGTGCTGGGCAAAGAGCTCCTCCACATAGACACAGAAAGGCAGCACTAGTAGAGGAATCAAAACTGCTCTCCTCCCTCCCTTGAAGGAGGGATGCTTCCTTCCGGATGAGAGAAACTAAGGAAAAATGCAACTGGAGATACAAAGCAGTGACTTAATCCATTCTTTAGGTCCATACCAGCAGTCAGGAGGAAACTGGGAAATACTGAAGAGGTAGCACTGGGAAAGGTTATACCTCCTTGGCCCTCCCATGTTCATACAGTTGGATAGAAAAGTACACAAACATCATTTACCTCTGAGATGGAACAGTTGAGCTGGAAGATCTGTCCTTCTCCTTCGACCTGCCGCACACAGAGCTTGCACACCAGCTCCTGGGTATTCAGACTGAACCTTTCCAGTGTGAAGGTGCAGTGCAGGTTCCTCTGACATCCACTCCAGATGTGGTAAAAGGGAATCTCCTGCAGGAGGAAAGCAAAAAAGTATAGTCAGGGAGGGATGTGGGACCAAGGCATGGATACTATATGACCACAGACTGCAGGCTCCATGCTAAATGTGACTGCAAATGTTCCAGGGAAAAAAAATGTCCATGGAACTATGGCCTGGCTCCTGGTGTTTTTTAAACACACCTGTGTGTGACAGTATCTCTTTAAGCCTCATTGCTAGCATGCTATGTGAATGTTTTGTTATTCTCACCTGGTATTTAGCCAGGAGTTTGCTCTTCCAGAGAGAATGGGCAATGTCATGAATGGAGAGACGGAGGTTGTGGGTGCTCCCCTTAAAATGCAAAGCTTTGGGCTCCTCCAAAAGCTGCCCGCCCATCTGCTGCTCAAGCTGGAGGACCTCCTGCAGTATTGGGATAAAAAGAAGAAAGTGGTCAGGTTTCATCAAGACAGAACACTGCTCTTCTGAGTCCCCAAGACTGTCTGCTGTAGGTGCTGTACCTTGTGTAACACAGACTAAAAAAATACACAGGCATTGCACAGAATTGTGTGCCCCTGCGAACTGGAACTGCATCGGTGTATCTGATTAAAACCCTCTCGCCTCCTTCATCCAGCAGCAGCCCAGCAGGGATGCAGGCACCTTTCCTCTGGGAGAAACAGCGTTCTCTCATGTCCTGTAAGCAGAAGCTCAATTCTATGCTATTAAATGGAATGTGAAGACTTTGCATGCAGTCACTGTTTGAGCACAAAAATAGATCTGTCTTCTCCCCATCAAACTGGACATCTAATGGTACCTTTACTATCTTGTTTTTGGAAACTCTAATTTGTGTAGGTCCTGCTGACACGGGACCTGTGCATAGCACTGGTCTTTCAGCTTGTGGCCTCCTGACGAAGCGCCCCGTGACAGAGCAGTACAGGGGACAACAGATACCTGCACTGACACTGTCCGGCAGGATGGCATGGGAACAGTGCAAGGCACTGTGATGGAGCATTTTGTACATACGAATACGGCTACTGAAGTATTGATCATGTGATTAAAAGTTAGCAAGCCAAGAGTCCGGTCATTTTATGAAGCTAAATATAAGCCTGTAATTAATAAGACCACAGTGGAATGCTGCCTACAAACAGCCTAATTGTAGACCACGTGGAAGAAGCAAGTACAAAGGCACCTCCATGAGCCCCCTTAGAAACCAACACAGCCAATCTCAGTCACATTTAATTAAAAGAGTCAACCAACCAGCCAGTCTCATGTGGCCAAAGACAATCACACAGTGGGGATGCTCAAGGAATACAGGGGCACACAAAACAGGGATACGGCCCTAGGCCAACTAAAGGAGCCCCCATTTCAGCTACTTCTGACCACATTCAGGGAGATAGCAAGCATATGACAAAAGCATCTGGCAGATCCTGAAGCTAAAACGATGTTCCTTTATTGGCCATTAGAGGAAAAGAAACAAAATCAGAAAACCTTTCAGATTAAGGTTATGCCAATGAATCAGTTCCAGCTTCTTTCAGTGCCACCTAATTACTTCATCAAGATGTCTAAAGAGCAATCGATAGTAATTATCTGATTACTATAGATCTTCATTATGTTCCAATTACCTCCTGGGAAGGTCCAGAAGATGACTTGTGGAACTGTGCGAGCTAATTGCAGATGCCAGCTCTCAGGCATGCGGGGCGTGGGTGCCAAGAAACTGCTCCTGCCTGTGCTGCACCAGCTCTGGGAGCTGCACTAGTGTGCGGGAAACTGCAGCGTGATACTGCACCATCCCACCCACCAGATCTGGGTGTCTAGTTTCAACATCCCACTTCTGGTAGCCACCCTGGGCCACTGTAGCCCTCCCACATGCTCTAACTGGGAAGCAGCCTGTGCTTCTCCCGTGCCACTTAGCTAATTAATTCAGAATTAATTTGGAGCCATGACTTGCACAGCCCTTCAAACACTCTGGCTGGTTCCTGCCATACAGCATTCTTTCAGAGCAGTGCTTATCCTGCTGGCTGGCACCTCTGTGTCCTCCTGAGCCAAAACCTGAGCTGCATATTGCTTGTCCCATGCTGACGTGGCTGTGGTCACCCTGCCCATTGTCTCTCATCACCCTGTGAGGCAGGAGTTATTTCCTAGGAGAGGGAGCTGTGTAAGGCATCACTCCATCACCCAGGTCACCAGAACAGCCACAGCCTGGGCCTCCTCATTAAAGGGGCACAAGCAAACAATGGTGTTCAGTCTAAGCTGTGCCTTTCTTCAATAAAAGGAAAAAACCATTAAATAACAGAGAGAAGATCACAAGCCTATTGTGCCCATTTTTGAGTGGTTTTTTTTGGAGAGAGTTACTGTGCAGCACGAGACAGGTTGGAGGATGTCACCCTGATACAGCCTGAAGTCTTTCACATGCCCCCAGTGTGGGAGGCAGCTGTTTCCATGTGTCTGGCTCCTCAGCCCCTGCCACGCTGCCACACACAGGTCACATACCTCAGTCTCAAAGCCACACATCAATAAAGAGAGCAAAGCAGCTGGATTTCTTTATCGTTATCATATTATTATTATTTTTTCTTTTCTTTTTTTTCTAACCTTGGGCATCCCTTTCAAAATGCAAAAATCAGCCTTAAAAAAAGAGGCCAATGCTCAAGGTCACAACTCCCTTCATCCTCGCCCAAAAAACATTTTTGTAAGCATCCCATCCAGGTGGCTCGGGACCCTGTGGGGCAGAGGATGCTGCATGTGTAATCAGCACCAAGCCCACGCTGCTCCACGGCCGCCAGGAACCTCACTAAGCTGTTCCCATAATAACTGAGCCCTTATTGATGGCAAATCTTTACACTTCCCTACTGTACTGCGGGTGCCGGCAGCTCAGCTGCGAGTGCTTACTCTGCATGATGAGAGGGAAAAGTCTGCTGGATAAACACAGCACTGTGTTTTATACTGCAACTACTTGTCTTCCTTTGGTGGCTGTTAAAACACATTCAGCATATGGCACACTCATTCCTAGTTGTAAATAATAACAGAATGCATTTGGTTGTCTATTAAAATATACACACAATCCCCTACAATGGCTCTTCCAAAGCTCAGACAATGCAAAATGGGAATATTGCTCTTCCCTACCCTTGCTGTGCTTTGCCCAGAGCAGCCAGCCTCAAGACACCGAGATGTTGCAGCTGGTGCTTCACCTGCTGCTTACAACTTTTCTTTCCTCTCCAAAATACTTCTAAACTCAGGATCTGCTGGCCCAGCCCTGTCTGCACGGCTTGTCCACACACCCAGTGGTAACTGCCCGGTAAATGCCTTCCCTTTGGCAATAGGGTAGTGCCAAGGATGTCCTCCCAGCACGGCAGGGGCTGGTGCAGTACCAGCTGCTGTGAAAGCATGTGCCAAACACCCCAACCTTTTTTTCTTTTTTCTAAGTAGTCACAGATTGACTCTACACAACACTGTCACACGGGGATGTTTAGTACACACTGGTTTGGATGTACCAGTTCATATGCACCTGCTCATACACACTGGTCCATAGTCAGCCCTTCCATCTACACCTATTTTACTCATCTACAGCTGGTTTACTAGGCTTCTTTTTCCTCAATCTTCTCCTTCCCCAGACCTCACACTTCCAAAAAAGTGCAACTCATGCATTCATAAGAGTCTGTGGCCAGCAAGTACGTGTGCTTGTCCTCCTGCAAACCATCAGCTAGCTGGGTCTTAAACCCCGTGGGTGCCCTTGCAGTATTGGGGTAGACATGCCAAAGAGAAAGAAAATTAAAATGCATGAACTTGACATAAAAAAGCAGTAGGTACTGAGGGGGATGATGGCCTCTTGACTTTGCTCACCTTTCCTCACTAAATTGCAATTTCGCTTTGGGGTCTAATTGCAGCAGGATCCCAAGGACTGACCTGTTGCCCTCCCAAATTTTGGCTGCAGCTTCTCAGGTGAAGGATGGTCCCCCCATGTGGCTCTGTGCCTCTCCTGATCCCTTCTCCTGTCGCACTGAATTGGATTAACTTTACCACACAGCTCTCCCTACAGTCTATTAGAAACAGACCAACAGCTCCTGAGTAATACCTAATTAGATTCCTCAGCTCTGACTGCATTATCTGGCTGGCCAAAGCCCCTCCGACTCACTTATATTACCTCAGGCCTTGTCAAACCCATGGAAAATTGTATTATGCAGCACAGGCATAAAACCATCAGGACCTTTGAAGCTTGATTGCTGTGAAAGATCCTTCTCACTTTTTTTTTTTTTTTAAATAGGAAAAACAAAAGGGAAGTCAGAGCAGGAAAAATAATTGTTTCTAAAAGGCTGCTAACACCAGTGCAGTGACAGAGGCCAACCTCCCAGAAGACAAAACCATGCTGAAGTTACCATGTGCCTGCTTCAACCCTTACAATTTGTTGCCTTTCTTAGGCAACACAGAAGAGTATCTCCTCAGCAAAGCCTAGGCAGGCAAACCTTGATATCAGACAGTACCAGGAAGGAATACCAAGTGTGCAGTTCTCAGTGATGGAAGTCACTGTTCTGAAAAACACAAACATCTCCCAGCCAGTGCATGTGGGTTTAAATCCCAATAATTCCCATGTAGACCTGGGGAAACAAAAGCACGTACAGCAGCGGGATGACTCTGCTTATTCAGGCTTTAAAATCACTTCGCCACAAAGAGGCATTTGTGAAGTTGCACTAACTACAACTAAGGGAAAACCACCACCTTTTAATAAACTCTGTTGTGCAGTTGGAGCTACATATTTTATGAGTGCATCTCTTATAGATACCATCTGTATAAATACAGGTGTTTATAAAGAGAAACAAGAAGTCTGGTTACCTCTCTGCTCATCTGTATGTAGTGAGTGTGTTTGTGTGCATGCCACAATTATGCAGGGAGTGTAAGGTTATCCAGGTAGGGATAGCAGCAGCTTTGGTTTATTCCAGTTGCGAATTCCCAACACAAAAAGCTTCATGCAAAGAGGTGTAATAAAGCAGTACGAAAGCAGGCAGTGATTAACGGGCCAGAAGCTTCTTTTATCATTATCAACTATTTACAAAGAAGCATTTATATGTTTCTCCATCTCTGGGGAGCTGGCACTTAGCATTAAAAATACATGAATAACGAATGAAGCCCCAAGTACCTTATGGCCTTTTAATAATGCAAAAACCTTAGGATTCAGGATATGATACAGGTAAACAAAGGAAAAAAGACTGGTGGGTGGAAAATAGCGTGAGATCCCTATGCAAAGGACAATTTATAGCGTGTGGGGGTTAAACTGCAAAACAGCAGCTTGCTGTCAAGCTCTTCTTCTAACCAGAAAAATAACCCAGGGAGCATGAATATACGGAGCAGAGGGTCTAGTCACTGCTATGACTGCAGTCCTGTGACAGCTGGGGAGGGAGAGAGAGAACGAGAAAGAGATCAAGAACCACCTTAAGAGCATCCTGCGTGTCATCGAGGCAGTAGACCCGGATGCTGTACTCCAGTGAAGAGCAGGACAGCGGTCCAAAGATGGCCAGTTTGAGACGCTTGGCTGCTGCCTTGGTGATTGACTGTCCCACCAAGGCATAGGTGCTGAGGGTTTCTGTCAGGATATGGCAGGCCTCTGGGTCCAGCTGGATATAGCATGGGGTGGTGAAGTTTTCCTCTCCGACCACCACCACATCCTAAGAGAGAAAGAGGCCAAGTTACAGCATGTGACCCCTCAGAGCTGCTCTTCTTTCAGGCAGCAATGCCCCTTTTCAAGCCTGGATGATGCAACAAGTCCTTGCTGTTTGCCCCTTAGATTAATCAAGATCTGTAAGTCCTGCTTCCAGCTTTTCTCCTGCATAGGCACAGGGAGCAGATTTCTTTGGGGTGCTGGTGGCACTGCTGGAGGTCGTTTAAAGCCCTGGAGTTAGACAAATAATGAAAATATCACGAAGATTTTATTGAAAGAGATATTGCAGGACTAATCATTTGGTGACCATGATTTAGCATCAGTAGTCTCAGGCATGCTGAATAAATAACTGCCCTTCACTTCCTAAGCATGACAATAAGGAGTTATAAAAACTCAAGGAAGGGAAGTAATCTCTGCGATGGCCAAATACCACATCTACATGAAATATCACCTGCTGCTTTCTCAGAATAATCCTCCGTGACGAGACTGCAGGGTGAAGAAAAAAAATGCATACTGCCTGAATGCAGATGACCTCCCCACCCTGGGCATACAGGAAAACTGCTCCCCTGCCAATTTCTCCATTCAACCCTGCGTGTAATATCCTGCACGCAACACAAGGTGCTCTGAATGGCTTTGAGAGGGAGCAGAAGCGAAACATCAGCAGCGGGTGACAGTCGCCTCTTGCAAAGCCACTACGTGCCACACGATGCTCAGCACAACTTGTCCCATTCATCCCTGCTGCCAGCAGCTCTGCAGCACAACGTACACATCTGCCAGCTGAGAAGAGTGGGCTCAACTGGCATTAGGCACTAAGCTTGGATCCCTTAGTCTCAGGAAATGCAAGCCTGCCATGTTTGCACTGGTGGCACAATCTTTTTGGAGGGTAAGGTGCTGCAGCGCAGGCTGCACCTCCTCCATGGCCATGCCAGCACCTGGCTCTGGCAGGAGGTGCTGCTCCGAGTGATGCTGCAGGGGTGTGCAGGAATGTGTGTGCACATGTGTGTGAGGCTCAGCTCGGAGGACCTGCTCCAGAACTGACAGGAGGAAGAGGGTTGCTGTGTGATGGCCAGGGACCCCGTGGATGCTGCACACACACCAGGGTGTGTGCACGGCTGGCAGAACTACCTCTGCCAAGGGCAGGAGGAGGATGGGGCAAAATGAAGAGGTGCCAGTAACACATGGACACAAATAAGGAACACACGTGTGGTGCCAAGAGTCGGGCTGTGGGGTGCAGATTAGCTGGCAAGACAGAGCTGTGTTTGCTTCACGCTCCCTCCCAGCAGGAGCAAGAGCTGGTGCCACAGGCGGGAGGACAAACGTAAGAGGCTTTTGAAGACCATGCTGGACATGGTACTTTTGCTGCTGTCAGCCCAACTGCCTTCAGAAGCCACCCTGACCTTACTAAACCTACCAGAAGGAGAAAGTGCCCTTGCCAAACCAATTATAAGACCAAACTGGTGGCAGCAGGGACCTAGGAGCACAGGGCTGGAGAGGAGGGCTCTGTCAGGATGGCCCAGTCTTGCTGAAAGCATCATTTTATGCTCCAGTTACAGTGGGAAGATCCTTTTGCCACACTGCCTTGGGACATTCTCCTGCTATACTACTGGCAAGGAACCACCTTAGGCCCCCACCATGGAAAACTGTTACTACTAGGAGGTGCCAAAGTGTCACAAGGACAGATCTCTGCATGGGCACTGGGCAGCTTAGATATCTAGTGTAGAAGGGCACTCCTGCCTGCCTGTAGCAGCTGTGTGTCTCACATGGAAACCCTGAAATACAGGCATCCAGGTTCAGAAAGGCAAGGGAAGGACCAGCAGAGAGCCCTGCATGCAGTCAGCACACAGGCTGGAGCTCTGGAGCCTTACCTCCCACGGTCCCTGGGCAGCCTGGTGCTTCAGCTGGATCTGCCAGTCCTCTGTGTTTGGCTCTGCGCAGTGGTGCATGGTTAAAATGACGGGACGGGTTAGCAGGGCTCCTGGGGGGCCGCAGCTCACCACCGGTGTCAGCAGGGTTTGGCTGTCTTCTACAGGTGGCCTGATGAGGAGACAGAAAGATGGACACATTAAGTGAATTGAAAAAGACAAAAATGTTCATTCAAGTGTGTAAAAATAAAAAATCCTTCTCTTAAAATAAAAAAGGTTGTGCAAGCAAAATAGGTGTGTTTTGTTTTCCCTTTATTTTTTCCAAATCCATATTTATTTCCTTTTTTTGTTTGATTTTGTGCCAAATACCACTCATGTGTCAAAACGCAGGTTTAGGTGTCAGCAAATTACAGGCCACATTTGCTGAGCACCCTCCACGCTGCATGATCCTTGCAGATGGTGTGCAGAGGCTTCATTTCACCCACAGCCAAAATGTGGTCACTGCTGCGTTTGGCAGTTGTTCAGTAACACACAAAAATGAATGGTGGCTCTTGTAGGCACCACTTGTGAGAATTATTTACTGTCAGGACAGAGAAAACTAAAGAGGCGAGGGAAACACTGAACCAATAAGCATGTAAGCATGACTGAAAGCGGTACACAGAACATCTGAGATGTGCAGTTTGAGTTCTGAGTCATCACCAAACCCACTGATACTCCATTTTACTTAAAGGGCATTCATATCCACTAGAATGGCTATTGCAAATACGCCTGCAGGGAGCAGGTGTCACTGGAGGTGAGGGAGAAAGGATGAAGGGATGGTAAGGAGTAGCACAAGGGTAAAACACACTTGCAAAGCTCAAGATTTATAGTGATTATCCAGAGCTGTTCAGCTAAAGACACAGATTTTATCCAGTGTGCTTGCTGCCAGTCACTAGGAATGGGTGTTAAAGGAAATCATATGAATATTTAGGATACACAACATACACTGAAATTTGAAAATGATAGTGTGTGCATGTGTGTGTGTGCAAGTGTGTGCAAGTGCAAATCATCCCACACCAACCGCTGAGGAGCTTAAAACAAGAGGAAGCATGAGTGACTTTAACTATCCTGACATCTGGTGTACGACAAATACAGCTGAATGTGCCTCATCAACCGTCTCCCTAAATAATAGAGGACAAATTCATGATCCACAAACCAGCAAGTGGGAGATTAAAAGCATTCAATGTGATCTGCACTTAAAATCCTGATCTGCCCACAGGACCTCACATGCTCTGCTCTGGCTAAGGATTCAATCCTGTGCTGCATTTACAAATACACGTATTCTGCATAGTCTTAGAGAAATCAGTTGAGACAACATTGCTGGTTTTTTCTACAGGTCTTTGCCTTTACCAAGAGAAAAAAAAATCTGTAATCACAGAATCATAGAATATCCTGAGTTGGAAGTGACCCACAAGGATCATCGAGGCCAACTCCTGGCCCTGCACAGGATTATTCCCAAGAGTCACACCATGTGCCCAAGAGCATTATCCAAACACTTCCTGAACTCTCCCAGGCTGGTGCTGTGACCACATCCCTGGGGAGCCTGTTCCAGTGCCCAGCACTCTTTGGGTGAAGAATCTTTTCCTGATATCCAACCTAAACCTCCTCCGACACAGCTTCAGGCCATTCCCTCGTGTCCTGTCACTGGTCACCACAGAGAAGAGATCAGTGCCGGCCCCTCCTCTTCCCCTCACAATGAAGTTGTAACTGCAGTGAGGTCTCCCCTCAGTCTCCTCTTCTCCAGGCTGAACAGACCAAGTCACCACAGCCACTCCTCACATGGCTTCCCCTCAAGATCCTTCACCATCTTTACTGCCCTCCTTTGGATGTTCTCTAATAGTTTTATGTATTTCTTATATTGTGGTGTTTAAAAATGCACACAATATTCAAGGTGAGCCCACACCAATGCAGAGCAGAGTAGATAATCTTAGATATAACATTTTCAAGCAGGCCAAATCAGGACCGAAGCTATTTTGATACCAAATTCATCACACCTATTCTGGCTGTTGCAAATATATGTCCATAGGACTAAAATAATTTTATCCACCTTAATTCTCTCTGCTTGTTCCATTAATCTCACAGAAAATGAAAGAAAAACTTTTGAGAAATCCTTTTGCAAAATGGGATGAAGGCACTTTTGAAAATTATCCCTTGTTGCTACAAATGTTGTGGAGGTTTTTGTAACATTCGAGAAAAAAAAGGGTCTGGCATTGAAAAATTTAAATCTATGCAAATCAGTAAATCCAGATGATATGCATCTGTGGAAATTAACTGATGAGTTTACTAAATGACTTTACAATTGTTTCTGAAAATCCATGGACTGGAAACAAACAGCTGCGATATAGATGTCTTTCAAAAAAGATGTAAAGTATAACAATCTGGACAGCTATCACGTATTGTGCCAGCTATTTTAGTCTAACAAACAGTACACAAAATAAATGAAACACTAGCAGATAGAGTATCTAGGCCAGCTCCTCTTGCATGCTGCAGGGAATCTCTGGATTCAGATTAAGAAGATGAGGTATCACTTTTTTGCAAGACCAGACTGAATAAATAATTTGACAGTTTTTCACTAGAACATTCCTTCTTTTTCTGACTCATTTACACTGTTATTTTTTTTCATAAAAAGCAACAAGAAGCCTAAAAAACACTCAGAGTGTGTCAGTGGTTTTTAATGGTCATCAGCCTTGGGAACTGGTGGATACTTGAACACTATCCTATGGTCTAATTCAAGAAATTTCAAGAAACATAGTCTCTTATGAGAAAGATCTCTCAAAATTACAATATTTGTATGGACAGATATGACCAGCTAAAGACTTAACCATCTAGTTAACCTAACTTCGTCTAAAAGTACTGACCCATGAAAAAGAAAAGAAAGAAAATACAAGCTATCATAGTTTTTTTGACCGAATTACAAAACAAGCAGTCAGAAAGAAGGTAGGAGTGAATATATCATGATTGCCTTAAAAAAATTAATACAGTGCCTTTTAGGTGAAAAATGAGCTAAAATTGACAAGCACTGACGCATGCAGTCAAAAAAACCCAAAAGGTCATTAAAATAATATGGTACTGATAAATCATACAGTCTGAAGTTATCTCCAAGTTAAGTTTAGTCACTGCTTCATGCCAAAATTTTTTTAACTGTCAGGTTTTAGGACTCTGATGAAGGGCATTATTCTGTGCTGCGACATTTTATAGCTGATTAGCACAAGTATAAAAAAATTATGCAGAACACCAAGTCAGGATGTGTTGCAGACTGCACAGCGAGAAACTGAAATGGGAGGTGGATACAAACATGCAAAGGACATGTTAAAAATATCAAGGCTTAATACTTTTTCCCCGTGTTAGTAAACAGCATCTTTGTCACCAGACTTAGAAGATTTATTGCCAAATGGGTGAGATATGCATGGTCCTGACCTGGGTATTTACGATACAGGACAGTCTGATTAGTGGAGAGCAGAAAAATGGGCCATTTGTGGGGGTCCTTGACTTTACAGTCCCAAATTCCCAAGCAGGCACACATCAGAGACCGGCACCACAAAATTACTGAACACCTGCTGGTCCTAGTGACTCTCCAACATCCACCTCATGCAGATAAACCTTTAAAAACTGAGCTATAGTGAGTTGCAGAGAAGTTCTCCAGTGGTGTGAAGTGAGTTACTGTCACTGCTGAGGTGAAATTGCAGCTCTGTTAAAGTCTATGCTGAACCTCTTTCTGACTATTGTGAGGCCAGGATTTCTACTCACAATGTGGAAAACACAATCATTAAATTTATAGGTAACAATTAATAAGGAATCACTGCAAGTAACGGTGAGAGCCAGAAAACAATGCCAAAATTTTAGAGAGGGTAAAAATATGAGTAGGAAATAAAACCCTATTACTTGTACAGTAGATGATGCTGGAGCAAAACAAGCTCCAAAGAGTTATTTAGTAACAAAGAAAGCAATAAAAGTGAACAAGATTTCAGGTGAGCTTGCTGCAACACAGCAGGAGTCAACATGTAACGTGACACAGTGACAAAAAGTAAATCTGATTTCTGGCATTGTATGGGACAAGGCATGTCAGAGCACATCACAGTGATATTCCCTCTCCTATCCAGCTCCAACACGGCTGCAAGTAGCAGGGTGTTCAGGGACCACCACGAGATCTCAGAAGTAAACACCTGAAACCCAGAGGAATGAGGCTAAACAACGCAACGGCACAGACAGCAGAGAGGTGCCCAATGACAAGTGACAGGAAAAAGGAACAAAAATCTCTTGACAAATCTTTTCTTGCTTCTCACTGCTTTCGATTTCCATTTTAAAACAAAAGGATTATGCCTTACTGTAGCTAATGAGAACAGAAACAGATGCAGTAGACAAGATAGATTATACAAGGGATATTAATTGTTCTTCTTCAAAGCATAAACCAACACTAATTCATGGAATTAGTAAACAACAAATTCCCCTGCAGACAAGTTATTGTGTAGTCACTCAATTTTATTCCTTCTCCTGAAACAGGTGATGCAGCACCAGCAAAGCCAGGATCCCAGCCTAGAGAAGCATGTGTTGCGACCAACATTTATATTTATGTGTTATAGATTGCGGGAGATCCAGCACAAACAGAGACACAGGGGAGCGTCTAGAACAAGGAAGTTAGCTCCTCTAAACCAGAAAAACCTATGAGCAGACATCACCAAAACTGTGGGCCATCTTTTAGGCTGTTATCCAAAAAAGAACCCCAAACCCAACCCCCTACAAAAACCCCATCAACATTTGCTTCACTTTAGGCTTGCAGCAGTCTCAGGACAACTTACTAGAGGAGACTGGGTGCTCAGCTGTATCACTCCAAAACCAGAGAGATGTTTTTGTTTTACAAAGATCTGAGACTAAAATTCAACTCACTGCTTAGCATGTCTATTAAAAGGTACTAACAGTAACTGAAAGGTCTTCAGATATTTTTAGATGTTTTCCCATCCCTCAGAGATTATCAAGAACAGTCAACTTATATTTAAAAGCAAACAAACTTTTATTCACCATATCTGGTCCCTTCACAATCAAATTTGTGTTTTTAATGGGATTACTCATTGGAAACCATCTCCCTGTAATAAGCCAGACCATATTCATTAAGGTAGCTGTCAGACAGCAGATGTGAGCACAACCAGATAAATCTCTGCTCCTCAGTGGGACTACATTGTGCTCCCTGCCACCATGCTCCAGGCAATCACAGCAGCTCAGGAAGCACAGGCCAGAGCAGGGAGAGAGGAATGGCTATCGCATAGCAACAGATGGCAACCCTTCTACACAGCTTAGCCAGAAGTTAGAGGGAAGATATTTTATTTCTCCTTTCGTTGCTGGGGCTTTATTTTTTAATATGTGTTCTTTCTTAAGTTTCTTACTTAATATTCTGGACAGACCCTGGCTCTTCTGACAGTCTATCTTTAGAAGAAAAATACTCTGAAAAGTTTGCCCTCCACTTTTGCTCATGTTCTGGTCTTTTTCATGTTGAATTTTTCAATTATAGTGACTGGCACTTCATGAAATTGTCTTCTGGAGTTGCAAAGTAATTTTGTTTATGCAACTGAGATAAAGAAGGAAGGCGGAGAAATGAAATGTGCAAGACTTCAATTTCTTTTATTTCACATCACTAAGCTTAGGGTTTACTGGTGAAAAAGGCAACATTGCTCCTCGGATCACGCTCAATGATCAGATGCTTGACTTTATATTAAAGTCTATGCATACATTATGAAGCCATTGATACCAATCCTGACAAGGCTCACCTGACCCTTTTCTCTTTTAAGGTAGCTAATTTGAAATTTGCACATTTATGTGTGTCTTCCATCAAGACCTTCAGGAGTGTTGCTTGCTCTGTTCTTCAAGGTTGTCAAGTTTTGTGGGCACAGAGACATCCACTCTGATTTGAAACACCTCCTGTGTGATGGATTATACCGGAGTGTCCTTCACAGTGCTGTGTCTGTTTTGTGCAGTTCCTGCCTCTGATTAGAGTATGCAAGAGTAGCTCCACCTAAAGCTGTGCGAGCTCAGCAGGGATTCACACAAGAACACAGGAACTGCCATAAAAGATAAAACCAGTGGTCCATCAAGACCCAGACCCCATCTAGCACTGACCACTGCCAGATGTTTCTGAAGGAAACACAGCTCTGCTAATTTAGCTCACAGTGAGATTTGTTTTTTAACCCGAGGCAGTCAAGCAAATCCTGGAGTTCTGAGGTTTATACTCATGCTATTTAATCCTTAGGATTAAATTACAGATTAATTAAATAAATTACTTAATCTGTAAGACCCAGGCTCTCACAGACGCTCATAGGAACAGGCTCTTGCCAGGTACTGGTCAACACAATGTGCTGATTTTACAGCTGAAACCACTACTCAGGAACGGACACCTTCTTGCAAATCTCAAAGTTGGTCACACTTTCCCAGACTAAGGGAGAGAGCATCTGCTCACCACTGAAAAAGACACTGAGCTTCAAGACAGAAACCTGTCTGATAGCTGTGAAATATTCTCATAGGGTTCTCATTTTTTCAGGTATGCACATATATATATATATATATATGAACACACACATATATGTGTGCAAACACACACCCATATATACATAGATATCCTTTTCCTCACTGTGGCTGCTTCATAAAGCACTTAGATCTTTTCGTGACGTCAACACACCAGCCAGGAATCAGAGCCTGGGAGTTGCCTGCCATCCATCCTGCCCCAAATGACAGGAAGAATGAGGGTGAGCTAGCAGGACAGGAGGAGGAATAACACTCTCCTGGAGTATCAGCCCAGTAAAAGAGAAACCCCACCATGCCATGAGTACACTGACACACTTAGAGAAAACAACTGCCTCCAAGTGGTGTTTACTGCAAGCTATCAGAACCCCAATTCACTGCAGAAGGATAATGCTTTTAGGGTGACCTTCCTGCTCTCACATGCTTTGATGGATATGAAATAAAATAAATAGACTGTCTCAGAAAGCTCTCCTAACCAATCTGCAAGGCAACACAAAGAGTGATATTGCTGGGCTGCGAAGTCTCTCAAATTTCTGTACTACAGCTTTCAGAGACTAACTGGAGAAATGTATTATGAAAACAAAGGAAGGAAAAGAAAAGAGGAATTTGCAGGAGTCTGAGAGATAACATATTTTCTGTTTCAGCTTGACTGTTCAGAAGTAGTCTCATATTTCTACAAGCAAAGTGTGAGCTAGATCTTAAGTTGCCGGAGGTATGTGAGCTGTGGTGGTGACCCTCTCTGTTGCTGCTCTGGTTTGACTAGGGTAGCACTGTGGAGACCACATTCTCGCCTCAGTGGTAGCTGTAGTATCTAGGACAAGACTCTGCCTTCATTTCTGCTTATAAAACACATTTTATAATTTCCTGCGTGTCCCCTTCCAAACAACATCAACACATAACAGGACTTTTCAACCCATACACATTTGCACAGTGCTCATGAAAATAAATACAGGGTCTCACAGGGTTTGTTGAACACACTGCAGTTACTGCCCGGCCAGGAAAGCAAATGTCTACAGCTAGTCCTTATTGGGGACTATCACTCTCTGCTAGAGTGCTGCAAGAGTGCAGTAGCTGATTTAAAAAATAATTACGCCACACAGCAACTTGTGGTACCCGTACAACTCCAATTATACAAAGCAACATCTGTGGCCCATGCAGTCAGAAAAAGAAGCTACGACAGAGCTGTAGCATTGCTACAGGAGTGAAGGGTCTGGTAACTAGCCCTGCAGCAGGAGGCCATTACAGCTGGGAGCCACCCACCCCCTTCTGCTCCTTGGCACCTGAGGAAAGGGGGCAGGTAACAGGAGGAGATGTTCCACTTCTGCGAATGTGGAGATTTTAGTGAATATTCAGTTTTGAGTGATCTAGACAACACCCAATGAGCTCCATCTTAAATGTGCCAGAAGAAGCTGCTTTCCAAGAGCATGAAGAGACTAGCGTGCTTTCTGAAAAACAGCCACAAATCAAATAAGCAGCTGGACTTTGTGCACCCAGAAAGTGACTGCCACCACAATATGATGAGCCCCGCTGCCCCAAGGCAGACTGCTCTGCTCTCCTCTCCTAGGAAAAGAAATTACTTCCAAAATCTTCATTGTAAGTGAGGATTCACACCATTCTGTTTACTTCTGCAGGTGTCCTTTGGCATACCTGCTCAGTTTGGCAGGCAGCACATCTCCAGCCATGCTTTTACCAGCACAGGTTAACCTATCCTTCTATCCTCTGTGTGACTTGCTGAGTTACTGCTATCATGAAGCACGCAGAGGCGGCTTTATGATCCTTAAAGAAAATAAATTAGACAAGTATGCGACATTAGTTGTCCACAGCTGCATGAATAAAGTAACAGGGATTCCCTCCATAACTGGCTGGAAAGAAAATAATTGCACATACAGCACCTTCTAGGAATTAAATAATTTTTTTTAAGAATTAGGTATTTTAGAAAGGGAGATTTAGAGTCAAGCAGAATAACAGAGGATGCCATCTGATTTTTTTTTCCTTCTTCAGGAAAGAGTCTTTGTTCAATGCTGTTTGTAAACGTCTTTAAAACACAGCCAAAAGTAATAGGAATATAATCAATACTAGCTATGAACAGAGGAATTTTTTCTGTAGCTGCAATTAGCTATTTTCAAAGAGCGGCTGATGAATAATGTATGCAAAAGGGTGGGTGGAAGGATTACTTAATTTTTCTTTAAGCAGATTATTTTAGCTTGCGTGAAAGACTACCAAGCTAAAGAACAGTGTTCAATATCACGCAGTGTATAAACAGCTGTGGCTTAGCACATAATAAAAGCTATTAAGAGGCTGAGCCAAAAAACATATCTAGCTATGAGGAGGAGAAAGAGGCAAAGCACCGTGTAATGACTGCCTTAGCTTCACATTTGCCATTCTGCCTTTGTGCACACAAGTCCATTCTGCAGCCTAAGATCTCACCTTTCTCTTCATTAGGGTTTTCTAAATGGCTCAAAATGGTATCTTGGCCTTTTTGTAAACAATTTTTTTTAATTTCAAGGCTGCCAGATCACATGCCAGTAGACATTAAGAACTAGAATATGAGTTGGCCACACATTCAGGTAACAGGAGAAAACAACAACAGTGGTCATCCCAGAATCGGCTCTGGGTGACCTCTGTGTGCGATGTCAGGGGCTAAGCAGCAAGGAGGTGGAGGACACCAAAAGCTTTGGCTCCATCCTCTTCACTTCACTAGCCAAGCTCATGAAGGGTAAAATAGAAATTCACCTTCATTCTAACAGGAGAGGAGATTTTCCAAGTCAGGTGCTCAGGCACCTGTCCTTCCACTGAGCTGATTTATCACCTTTCTCCTCTGCTCCCTTCTCCTTTGCAGCACAGGTCTTTATCAAGAGGTTACTTCACACCTTCTCTGCTGCACCAACTCATGCTGGCACATTTTCCTTGCTCCTGCACAATTCAGCATCCCCCTGGCCTGAGGGCTTGCTGCAGAGTACAGCACTTGGTTAGAAAAGCAAACGTCTGAGCTGGTTTTGTGGCAAATTTTATCCTCAGCTTTGCTTGCATTTACCTCCAAGTCAGCAAATGGCTTCAATGAAGTAGGCTTTGCATAAGCATCATTACCACTGGTCCTTAGTTACTACATTTTCCCCCTCTATTAATGCACAAGGAAATAAAGGTAGTTTTTTACCTCATGTTCTCCTTCCTGTGAACCGTCAGATACATTTCATAGACTCTCCCTTGTGGAACAGCTCCCGCTGGGATCAGCAAGCTTACTCCTGCAGAACAGAAGAGACACAAAAGATAAAATGGAAAAAAAAAAAAGGCAGTGGGTCCGTGAAGAAGAGTGACAGGAGAGGCAGAAGATGAAGCCTGCAATGCCAGATTATCAGCCAACCTCACCAGCAGACTGTAAATGACCTAAGCAAGATGGGAGAAAAAGCATTTACTGTAACCCTGGTGTCTTCAGTGCCCAACAGCCTGTTCTTATTCCTCTGCACTGAAATATGGGAGTGGAGAAGATGGTTTTCTTCCCTTTCATTTTATTTAAAGAGCAGACAGATGGTTACCCTGTTGCTTACCTTGTAAAATGATGGAAAAACAAACAACTCTGACTAAAATTTCCAACAGCTGTAATGGGACATCTCTCCCTAGGCAATTCTTACTTAATTAAGGAAAGAAAAGCAGTGGAGCACTGTCCCAAAAAGCAACAAGAACTAGTTGTTTCCTGAAAGATGGCTTCTGTGTCTGGCATCCTGTCTTAATGCACTCAGTTCCTAGACTGCCAGGGAGACAAAACTGGGCTTCCTGGTTTTTGAATGTGCCTAGTCCTGTAAAGTGGCTCAAAACTGGGGTATCCAACCTTGAAAAAAACATGGGCAAACATGCTCGGTGTCCTTTTCAGTAATGATTTGCTGTACACTTGATTAAAAACCACTGCTCTTACATTGCTTCCATTCAAGAGATGTCTCTACACAACAAACACGGCCCACGAACTGGCTATTTCACTCTGCTGGACACATCTCAGCTGGCTCTCTCTGTAGATGTGGATTAGCTGGAAATCAGTGGCAAGGATTTGCATACAGTTATTACTACATAGCTGAAAACAAACCTAGAGGAAGATTATTTACATATATATGTGTCTACGCTAGAGAGACTTTATAGACACCTCGCACGGCCCTGCCTCTTTTCTTTAGCATCCAGGGTTTGGTTACACTGGAGACCTCCTGTGTTGGTGTACAGGGCCTCAGTCCCACACCAGTTTTGAAGGAGAGGGGTTAGCTAGGAAGGCATTTTCCACAAATGCCTTCTGGCACTTGTGTCTTTACAGGCCTGTTACAACCTAACCTGTGCATGCTTGCAGCTGTAACAGGGCAGGCGTACTGCGAATGAAGGACTTTGATCATATCCTGAGGAGGACATACATACATCTAGAAGCAGTACAGAGGCACACAAGGTAGCAGCAGACAGATTATTTTATTTCACAAAATCATTACTTTAATCATTTTGAAGGTATCACAGCATCAAATGTTTTTTTTCTCTACAAATTGATATTAATATATGTGAATTAACCGTGACTAATAGACTTTGCTGGTAATGTGCACCAATAAGAAATTGGCATAAGAAAACTGAGTATCAATATCTATCTTCAGCTGCTACTTAGAAAAATGTGAAATTCAAGACTGTATAGCACGAATTTTCAACATTGCTCATCAGTCAGCACCAGATCTATTGAAGTATTTCAGCTTTCATTTAAATTTAATAGATATTTTCGCTTCCCGTTAGAAGAGCAGGGTTATGGCTCCAACCACTTTTGGCTGCTTCATGGGCAGTGCGGGACTCCGTCCTGGATGGACCAAACCACCCAGGTCCTGGGCCGCCTAGGCATTTTGCTTTCTCCATAACATCAACAAATAAGAAATGATCCAGCAAAGGGGCAGGGGACAAGGGTAGGCACTATCTCCTTGGTACAGCACTGGCTGTAAAATGGCCAAGCTTTGAGCTGCAGTCTCACATGTACTATGGTCCTACCCGAATTCAGAGTGAAATTGGGCAGGTGTATTCCTGACCACTGCGTAGCCTGCATATCTCCCACATCAAATGCTTTATGCATTTGATTCAGTCTCACTTTAGATATTAATGCTGCTCTGCAGTATCATGCTAAACCCACAGGAACCATCTAGGTGCTGAACTTCCTTAGAAAGAACATCAACACTTCATGTAGGAACCACGCAGCAGCATGGCTCTGCTAAAAAAATCTGGTGGAAGAGCTCAGGTTTTTCAAAGGCTGCCTAAGAACTCCTTGGATGCTCTGAAATTGCCTGCTGGTGCCAGGGTGGCCTGAAGGGGTCTGGAAGCCTGGCTTTGTGCTGTATGAGAAAGATTGAGCAGCATGCTGCATTACATCAACAGGCCCTCAACGCTCAGGCCCTCTCTTTCCTAGTTGTAAAGGAAGTCAACAATAAATATAGGTAAAAAGCCTCCCAAAAATAGTATTCTGCTGTCCTACTTCAACCGCACATAGTCTGCAATGAATTGGAAGTGGAGCAACCAAATTGTTTTTAAATTAATTTGTCCTCTTTTATGTGCGGTGACAAAATAGAGGCTTACTGTATTGCAGTCCCTTTTCTAGAACTGCATGAGAGGAAAAGGTGATGCTGAATTGCACTTCACACAGGGGAGCTCTGAAGCCTTGTATGTCTCAGAAGGTGGCTAAGAGCCCTACAATATTCTGCTTAGAATCACAGAATCATTTAGGTTGGAAGAGACCTCTAAGATCATTGAGTCCAGTCATTAACCTAACACCATCATGTTCACCACTAGCTCACATCCCTACGTATGACTTGGGAGAAGAGACCAACCCCCACCTTGCTGCAGCCTCCTTTCAGGTAGTTTTAGAAAGAGATAAGGTCCCCTCTCAGCCTCTTCTTTCCCAGGCTACACAACCCCAGCTCCCTCAGCTGCTACTCCTAAGACTTATGCTCTTGTAGTGAGAGGCCCAAGTCTTCCTCAAGCCTGTAGTGTTTAAAAGGTGGCCAGAACTTTGGGTAGAAAATATTTGAAGTACTTTGGTAGATGCAAATGAAGAGGGAAAAAAACCCAACTCATCTATTTGTTTTGATCAAAGAAAAGGCAGAGTCCCAGGTACAGACTTTCTTTCCCCACATAAAAGCAAGCTAACACCACTTAAACCCACAAAACAACTGCACCTTTAAGTTAGCATGGCTATCGCTTACCTGAATTGGGAATTACTAGGTGGCCTCCTAAGGAGTTGAAGGTCCCAAATGCGGTGCATGATGGGTCAGTTTGCCGAGCAAGGCTCTGGTTCTTCATGTTCAGTGTCTCATTCTCCAGCAGAGACTGTGTAATCTGTGGGGACAGCTTGGAGGAGAAGTCAGAGAGGTCATCCTGGGGAGTGACTGCACCGGAGGTGTTATAAACCTTGATCTTCAAGTTGGGGAGCGGGTCCAGGATTGGAGAGTTGGTCATTGGGATTTTATCAGAGACATCATGCAGGGCGTACACAGGACCCCTGTACATGGCTGCAGCAGAAGTGAGGTCTGGTGGCACTGCCAGGAGGTCTGCAGTAGACATGAGATGGAAGAACCATATTATTTCTCTGTTCTGATGACTTTATTCTGAGCAACAATTCGGGTTTGCATTCTGCATTTTGTCTTTCATTCCAAACGCTCAGATACACAAAGTCCCTGAACCTTCATCTTCATACCCATGAATCTCTCCAGCAAACTCCCACGGCTCGTATTGCCCCAGCTGCTACGGAATCCAATTGCCATACAAAATTACAGCACATTTCTGCTCTGGAGAGTTTTCACTGGGAATATTTTGCCAGGCTGCACTCAGATTTCAAATATGACATGCTTAGCTTCAGGGCAAGATGCTTTCATCGCTCAGTAGATCTACTTTTAACTAAGAACTCCTCCCTAAATGCTATGCAACAATCATTAACCAATTTATCTAACTGGCCTAATGACAGCATTCCTGAAATAAAAGACACAACAAGCCTATGAAGTCATCATGCCCATGACTCCCTGCAGTAAGGGATTAGTACCTGCATCACACTTTTTTGAGATTTGCTTTAAAAGTTTCTCCAGCAAAGAAAACACTTCTGCTAATCTTACATGTGACAACTCTTTCGTCATCTTAACTCTCACTTTGATTTATTCTTCTGGTGCAGATATTGGGAAAAAAGACGAACTTTTCAGCCTAAATAGGTGTCTTGATAAAGGCAGCACTACCTTTAGAGTGTTTTTTCTTGGCCAATGAAGTGAGGAAAAAAACAATCTGTTATGCACCAGTGATAAAAATATTCGTCATTAAATGATGTTCTACCACAACTTCTTCTACATTTTCTATTAAAAGCACAGTACTTCTCAAACTACTATTTATACCTGTGGAGACGGAGCATAGGAAAAAAAGCTATTAGTGAAATAAAGGGGAGGGAGATGTGATAGAATTACTGTAGTATATACACTCCTGTGATGCATCCTGCCTCCATTGTTTCTGTCAGAGCTTTGCCTTTGATTTCAACTTGAGCTGGACCTGTATTTCCATAAATACGTCTGAGTTTCACACTCACATTCATGTTCTCTCTTCAAAAGTTAAATTCACCTGCTTTATACTCTTGAGCACAGCTGACAAACGCCACTATGGGTTTTGAGCACTTGACAATCAGAAATAAATAAACATGATCTTTCTCCCCTCTATCAAGTGTCAACAGGCACCTAGCAATATCATTCATGCAGCCCAAGAGACCATAACCTGATAGCATCTCCTTGAATTGGCCAAAATGGAGTGAAGTGCCAACTGACCTTGCCTTGCAGCCTTGATGTTGACAGGCTGAAACCCCCCGTTTAGTGCCGAGGAGTCAATGATATCAGACTCAAAGTCACGGTGGTTCTTGCGATAGACAAACAGGGCCACGACCACGGAAATAGCCAGGCACACGATCACAGCGATGACGATCCCGACGTAGAGAGCGACATCATCCGAGTCAGGAGCAGCTGCAGGAGAGAGGCCAGGAACCTTCAAGAAATGTCCTCCTCACAGGGACTTTCAAGAAAACACTTTCTTATTATTCTCGTTTCCTGCAGATATTTACTGCCTTTTTTATAGGCTAATTTAAAATCCATTTCCAACACCATATAGCAGGTCTATGCCCTTTTGATGGAGAACAATCCTTGATTTTTCTCTAACTTGTGTTCTAACTCTTTCCTTATCCGCTTGTTCATCTATCTAATACTCAGGCTGTGAACTACTAAGCAAAACATGTTACAGACTTAAGTCTCATGAACCAAATTCACCCTATGAAATGAGATAGTATGTCTTAGTGACATAATGTCGTCATAATATTGGTATTTAGAAGTTCATCTGATACCAAAACCACATGGGTTTTTAAACTTCAGAAGCCTTCTTTTCACTTAAAAAAAAGTAAAAGAACCCAAAATTTCCATTTTCTATGAAATACCTGGAATATCAGGACATATCTTTGGTTGGTTTGGTTTTTTTGAATTGTAATCTGTCATTACTCCCTTCCATCCATTTGCCTTTAAAAATATAAACTAGTAAATTAGTAAAGCAGAGAATCAAACATTGAATTCTCATCAGTGGCATTAACACATACATATTTAGATAAAAGCTGAAGCAAGCACAAGAAAAAATGTGGTAATTTACCAAAAGGAACCAAAATTTATTAGAGCTGTCTTGAGAGGAAATGGCTATGATATTTCTACTAGCTGCTTATACCATATCTTCAGCACCAATTCCAACCTAATCTCTAGCATCATTATCCACTAGACCTTTTTTTTCCAAAAGGTCTGAATATGTGATCAAAAATTGATGTATTTCTATACAGTGAAGAATCCCATTTTTAGAAACAGCCTAATGAAAAAAGGAAGTGCAAAAACAAATCAGACTCTTTTAGTACTCCATTTTTGTTAGTTTGAAATGCGTGAAATCACTTTTATTTTATCTCTTTTAGACATTTAAGCCAAGCTGCCCTCCAGCTGCAGAGGTGAGAGCTGGCAGATGCAGAAAGGGACTGATCAATCTCCGACAGCTCCGGGCTACCAGACCTTCAATTTACCAACCTTGAAACATCCCATTTTTAACCCAGAAGTTCAGGAAGCAGAACTCCGAGTTCCGGCTCAAAGAAAAGTTACCCTTCCACCACACTCCTTCCAGTTTCTAAGGGAATTTTAATGAGAAGATGGCTCATTCTCTCCAGTTTCTGTCTCTGAGGCAGCATCTTCTCCCATTTTCCTCATGCACATGGGCCCTTATAATTCTGTGTTTGCTGCAAAGCACCGTGCCTGCTGTCAAGCAAGCAGAATGTCACCTACCCTGCTGAATAGGTTCCTTTTTTGCCTAGTCACACTGAGCTGGCCCAACAGTAAAGCCTGACCCAAGGAACAGCATCAAATTAGCATCCAGGAACATAAAATCAAACATTAAACTTACAAGAAAATCCATATTCATTCTGGGTTCTCTGTTCAGTTGAAATAGGATAAATGAAACCTTAAAAAGAAAGAAATTAAACAAAAATGGGAACAAAATCAAATGAGGAGAACAAAAAAATGAAGCATGAAAAATAGTTTAATTAAAAAAAAAAGGAAGGAAAAGAAACTGATGGCACTTTAAAATTCTGATACAGCACAGAATTATGATTTTGCATCCCCTGTCTCCTCCAGAGCCTTACTAAGAATTAATAAGCAGGCAGATTGAAATTCTAAGCCAAAATCGGTCTCGAGTCACTAACTTTGGAGTGCTTAAAGTCTTTCTTTTATTGAGCATAAACTGTAATGGATCTAATTTATTTCAGACATCTAGGGTCATTAGCATATGGAAAGTCTTTTTATCCTTATCCCTGCCATATGCTTTAATTCCCAGGACATGTTTGGTGAAGCTCTAAACAGTTTTTATATTTAATTATAATAGCTTGCTGTTGATCTAATAGAGCTAAAGGAGACCTGTTGTCACTGGTCAGAGGTTAAATACTGATTCGTGGAGCACTCTGTGCACAAAGCCCCCTCTCTGTATTTCCTTGGAATTATTTTATCCTGTCCTTAATACATGCTCAATAGGAATTCCTTAGGGAGCAAAGAATTTGTCAGCAAACAGTAAACTGAGTGGTTTCTCTTTGAAATTATTACAAAATCAATAAGGCCCCTGGGGTCAGAACATTATTTGAAATCTTTGCAAGCACCACATATCGACAAAATCGTAACACAATTTACGGCTTTATTTCGGGATGGATAAAGAAGAGCTATCGTTTCCTTTGTCTTTTCCTTCTGCAGTCCCTACAGCACAGCACACTGGAGCTGCTTAGTTCACACGAGTCCTGTGAACTTGCTAAGCGTGTCCCATGCGGCAAATGAGTGAAATGCTCCAAGTCCCATCCTGCTGGAAAGGTAAATGACAAATGCAGACCAAGCAGGGGGGACACTGTCTGGGATGGGATTAAAGTCAGCATAAGAAAGAAGGTACCTCTCCCTCCATCACCTCCCCTTAAATTCTTCTGAAAGGAATTTCACCCTCTCCCCTCTGATTGCACTGCAAGGAGCTCACACAGCTCGGGACTCCCTGCAGGTGAGACAAACCTGGAAAATGCACTCCTGGTGTGTGCCTAATGCACAGGACCATGTTACAGGCAGACCAGAGTAATAACCCCCAGCTCCCAGAGCTGCTGAGCTTGGGTGCTCGGCATCTGCTGTGCTCTACACATCCCTTGCTGCTTGGCTGAATTTTTTGCTAATGAAGACACAGTCTATCCCAATCACAGGCATAGACATACCTCCCTCCAAAATTTCCAGACGTTAACTATTGCGTAAATTCTACCCTACCTGAAAAACCGAAGCAAAACCAGCTGATTTTTGATGATGATGTTTTTTTTCTGGGACATCATGGGAAAACTATACTGCCTGAAACCTCTGTTTAAAGCTTTACTTCACAGCAAAGATTCCAGCCGTGCAATTGCTTTTAGAAATATTATGTGCTTACATTCTCTTCCTTGGTTCTTTGAGGCAAGTTCACCTATGTGTACTCTCAACATACATACTCAATCTTTTGTTAATAACTGCTTTCTCCTTCTACCGGTGTACTTGAGGTATTGGCCATGAAAAGTCTGGTGAGTAAATTCTGAGGGCTTGAGTGAGTGCTCAGCAAGTCTGGGCATGAATTTACAGTACCCTTGTTACTCCCAATTACTCCCCAGATGAGTGCTGAGGCCCATAATCTGGTAAACCTAAATTTCAGCTATAGCCTTATGCCCAGTATTTCATCTGGCAAGATGTCTCTGGAGAGACCAAGAGGCAGGCAGAAGGAACTTAAAGGCCTAGTGAAAAAGTGGAATTTAGGCTGGATGCATCTCTGAATGATTTTTTGCCTCGTACTCAAATCCAGTGGGAAAGCTGAGGATGTCTCCCTGCACTTCATGTGCCCCAGCAGGTTCTCAGTGGAATGAAGCAGCCCACGTCTCCTGGCTCTGCATCACCCATGGAGCTTGAGCTTACCTGTGGAGAGCTGAAGAGGCTATTTCTCTCTCCTCACATTGCATCTGAGCTTGTAAGTTTTGTGTTCAAGGTTGTGCATCATTACTGCCACATCTGAAGGGATCCAGCAGCTGCCACTCAACAGGCACAAAAGATGGCACCACCTGGATTAGCTGTGATATTACTGAAACCATTCTTTCCTCACAGGAAAATGGAAACTCAGATTCAAGCTTTTTCACCAAAGTAAACAAGCGTGGTCCTCAAATATTCTAAAAGAAATTTACCTCATTGCAACCTCTCCACAGACTCTGTTTGTCACAAATACATACTCGTGGCTTACAAGTTTCCATAGATTTTCTTACTGATAACTATGGAGAGAATCCTTGCAGCTACATAAGAGTGACACCAGTTTCCTCTACAGAAATACTTTGTGCATGTATTCAAAGGCGCATCTATTGAAACAGGAGGAAGAAGCAAGGATACTACAGGATGCTTCTGCCATTGGGGCGGGATGCTTTACAAGAAAATTAGTTTTAAGCACTCCTTTATGACTCTTCCAAAAGGGAGTGGGCATTGCAAGGGCAAGGAGAAGGCTTGCAGCCATGCACTGGTGATGGGCAGGAAGCAAGCTTATTGCCATGATCCCAGCACAGGAGAACAGGGATTTCTATAGGAAGTTTGCTGTCACACTGGTCCCTCTGACTATGCCTTCAAACAGTGAAGAAGGACATTTTTATCAGATAATGACACAAACCTGCTGGGATTAGTAACTGAAATAATGAAGAATGACTTCCCTCCACTCTTCAAAGTAATTGCAGTGAAGAGAGATCTTTTCTGTGGTTTTTTTTTCCCCCCTCCTTGTATAACAGCACTTCTTGGCAAATACCTAAGGGACTTCTAGCAGGGTGATGAACATTTTTAATGAGTGTGAATTTAGAAAGGTGCTGGAGGGTTTAACTCTAGGAAGGCTGCCGACTCAGACCAGCTGGTTTCACAGTGAGCTACTTTGAGAAAAGTAATTTAAGCTTCTTCCTACAGCTTGTTGGGAAATGTATATTTTCAAGAGTGCTTTTGCTATTTTGTTGTGTAACTTACTGTTGAATGAGTAAAGTAGCAATAATCATACTTTATGCTTGCATAGTGCCTGCTGTTTGAGGTTCTCAAAAGCTTACCAAAATGGGTACTTGTTTGCCTCATTGTACAAGTACCTCACCCTACGTCAGACCCGGAGAATCAGTGGGAGGCTGGGGTTAACGCACAGAAATTGAACCACTGTAATTGCATGGCCAAGGCATTCAGTAAAAAGCCTTTAGTTTAGTTAATGTTTCTCCATATATTCTACTTTATATTCCAATTTAGGCTTGTAAATACATTTTTTGTCCCTATGAAAGGGTTTCTATCAAGTGTCAAAGGTGTTTTTTTAAACTAAATTAATTACACTGGCACAAATCCTTTGTACAAATGCAGATGTATCATTAAAAAGGTGCTTTAAGTAGACATTGCCTATTTCGTTTCTAGAAAGCATGGGAAGAGCAATTTATTCACCCTTATAGTGATGCAACACACTGGGAAAAGCGAAGAAGGGTGAATATGTCAGAGTGTACTCGAAAAATTACCAATCCAATGTTGACATATAGAAAAGACTACAGCAGGCTTTTTATCAATTTACTGTAACTCAATTTACGCATCAGTCACACTTGGCACTGATTTGGGAAATTGTGACCATTTAACTGAATAGATTTTGAAGCTCATTTAATTAGCTTGGTGCAGTTTGTGAAGGCAGATGAAGGCTACACAACGGAGGTCTACCTGAGCATTCTGCTCCCACACATCTTTTTCTGGCCTTCTGGGAACACGTTTGCGCCAGAGGCCCTGGGAGACACAGCGGCTGCTCAGTGTCGCTGAACGGCCCTCAGCGTACGGGTTCATCTGCCTTCAGGGTCAGCTTTGACAAACAGCCAGGCTGACCCCTTCTACAGCACCAAATCCTCTGCTGCAATTTGCCTTGGGAGTAGTAGATAAACCTTCTGCCAAGCTGAGGTAAAATAAAGCTTGGGAAGGGAGAATCTCAGACCTGTGAAAGATAACTGTGCAGAGATTATCGCACTGACTCCCTTCAGACTGACATTTAACAGACTGTCACCAAAAAGCCACCAAAATAACTTTTCGAAGCTCTTTTTCTTCCACTGGGAAAGAATCTACTCCTCAGCATATTCTTGGGCATATATATACACACACACGGTGCTCAGCCTGGGAACTCAGTATCATGACCACAGGCATGCTGAAATCCTGTGTTTGATTTTACCTAGAAAGCCATGGGAATATACTGCCTTGGACTGTGAGCTGGCATGTTTGAAAGAGAACTTTTATCCCTGTGGTATAAAACACTAGGTCACAGCTTCACGTAGAGGGAACTTTGTAACTGGCTCCTCTTTTTGGTCCTTAATTGGTTTTGCTAGCTCTCTAGTCATGCTGAATTTGTATTAATGGATATCAATTTTAGAGTGAATTGATCAGATTATGAAAATATTTTACTCTGCTGCTTGCAGAAATTAAAATATTTACGTAAGAGAGAAAGAAAAATACCCAGTTTTCAATTTGTATTTTTCCTGTCTACTTTCCCTCTTTCCAGCAAATATCTAGGTAAGATAGGTGAAGTAGCTGAAGATGATCTTTCTGGCCACTTCTTTACTAGGGCTTACACAGTTTGAGCCACATTTACAAAAATATTCACAATTATGCTGCAATGAAATAGTTTTATAGCATTAGCTGCCGAGGTCACAGTTAATGATATGTAGTTTGAGACTGTATCAAGATCAGTGAGAACTGGAGACCTGCGCTTCCACTGAATAAAGTGAAGATTGCATAAAGCACACCATAAGCTAGTTTCCTCAATGAATCATACTTTAATCTGGCGTCACTTTCTTCTAATTTATAAACTCCCTTTACTCTCTCTGTAGCAGTTGCAAGAAGAGCTGAGGTCAAGTAATTCCATGGTCCTTCTGAAAGCCTAGCCACATGAAGTGCGCCTCAATAACATCCTGTTGCAAAGAACTCAACAGGTTAAGCATAACGTATTGTAACAGCACTTTTCCCCCTTTTGCCTCCAAAATCAATGCCCTCAAATCACCTCTGAGAAAAGAAGGCGCCACACATTCAACTGCTGCTTTCCCTTCTCAGGAGACAGATAAACAGAGACTAATTCTTACATTCAGATGCTTAATATTTGAAGGAAGCAGTTCTTGGATGATTTCAAGTAGGTGTGTGGTGAATAAGACGTGACATGAGTTTACTAAAACAACCCTTTGTTTTGCTGTGATACATACACATCAGATGAATTCCAGTATCTGATAAGTCAAAGCCAGCAAGCTGGTAATTACTTTTCATACCAGACCCGAACAACAATCACCCAATTGCTTCTGTTCTCAATTGCCAAGATGAGGTCTTCTTGCAGCATTATGTCATATTACCCTCCTCTTCGGTCCAGCTCCAGTAGCTCAGAATTTAATTTAAAATATTTGGGTTTTGCTGAAGTTTTCTATAATGAGTCTCAGTCTCAGAAATTATCCTGGAAAGTTTGAATAAAATTGGTTTAAGAACCCTAGTAACTTCTTTTCTTGTTGTTAATTTCTAGTTCAGTGGATCTCAGTGGGTAAAAAAATCCTCAGCTCCCTCCAAGTATATACTGCTGTTTCCAAATTTCTAGTTCTAGAAATTCAGCCTATCTCCCTTTCCCTGTAAAAAGCCAGTCTCAATTCAATGTCAACCCAATTTCAGGCTTTTTTGCACTCATGGGAAGAGACATTCATCAATTCTACATTCTGAATTCCATCACACAGAGAGGGTTTTGAGACAATGAATAAAAAAAAGTTCTATGCCCCTGCAGTGTTTGCAGTGCTGTGACTGTGGCTGTGACCTTGCATTACCAGTCCTGTTTCCTTCCGCCTCACCTCATTCACCACCATTCCTACAGCTATCACCAGCTTGCTTGAGTTTCTTCATCATTTTTAAAGGAAGTTCTAGATGATCAGTACAGTGTGCAAAGGCTCAACGCTTTCCGAAAAGACTTTCAAGGGCTTTCAAAATATTAATTCAGATGCATTGCAATGCTATTGCCTTCCATCTAGTCCATCTAGGTTTCCATTTATGATGGACAAGCAGTCACATATTCCCAGCTTACGAGAAGAAATTTGGGAGATTTAATTTGATATTCAGGGGTTTTAAATTGCTTTGTGCAAATTCCACTGTCCAGAGGCTGCATGTATTTCCAGTATTTTCTTTTCTACAAGCGGCAGAGTTAATGGTACGAGAGCAATCTTAGAGTAAACCCCATATTCTGACTGTTTTTAGTGTCAAGGCTTCATGTTCACTTGACACGTTGCTAATGCTGATTCAACCTAGGAAAAATATTAACAATAATATTTGAACTCTAATTGCTGTTAATTGTTTCTCTCCCTTGCTGTTTCCCAGGAAATGTACCACAAAACCGAGAAGACGTGGTATGTTATACCTCACTCGTGCTGGTTACAAATTTAAAAAAAAACCCAAAAATCAAACCAACAACAGAGTCCCTGGCGCAGCAAAAATCTTTCAGACAGAATGTGCCCAGCTTCTTCCTACATTTTCTATTCTAAAGAAACACCTTCATGTCTGTAGTAATGATGATCTGAAGGTCAGATATGATATCAGGCATCCCAGAGATAATGCACAGCAATTTATTTTCCCTCTGAAGGACTAATTATTGGCATATTCAGGGTGGGCTAATAAACAGGGAGCTTGAGGTTTTGTGACTGATTATTTACTTGGGTATTATCTCAGATCTTTCCTGAGTGGGTGAGTTAAACGGGGACACTCTCTTGTTCTCTCCTTGAACAGGAGTTCATGATATTCTATAATTAAGACTGCAATTATGTTTTCATTTTAAATTAGATCCTGACATTTTGTTAACATTGACAGAAAGGTCTTGCCTGAGTTTAAACACGTATGACATCTATATGGGAATAAGGGAAGATGGAAGAGAAGGATGACTCGTTGCCAAAATTTGATGTGGATTAGAATATCCAAGTTTGACATTATGCAGTTTTTTGCAGTTAAGGACTTTGACCTTTTGGTTAAATCTTATGTCAGTCTTTAGAAGGACCTCAGGATTGGCTTTGTTATGCATGTTTGACAGCAAAAGTAAACACATGCCTGGCACTGCAATTCGCTAGATGTGTATTTGCAAATTCCACTCTTGCAAGGAGTGAATGCTAAATAGACTTCCTGGGGTTCACTTTGCTGTGGGACAAGAGCACTCAAATGAGGACAAGGGACACCACTGAAGAGAGGATACATGGCAGACAGCTAGATGAAGGTAGGGACAATTGGAAGAGGATCTAGGAGAGTGGATCAAAACTGTTAAGAATGCTGGACAAAAAGGGTCATGGAAAGCATACGTTATCCACATGGAACAGGTATAAAAATCTTTGGCAGGTTTGTAGGCTCACACATAACGTAACTTGTGTTCCCCAGTTTATAACCTCAAAAATCCCACAGACTTCAGAATCAGCTCAGCTGATCAGCTCAAAGTTTGTTTCCCAAGCTCTAGAAACTTCCTTCTCCAACATGAGTTTTCATCTAAGCATGCTGCCAATAATTTTGTTAGCCCAGCTTTAGAAATAGCACTGAGTTTTACTCCTCATTATTTCACTTACTCCTTGATGAGCCCTCAGATGCTCGTGTAACTTTGCCTTGCCTGACACCCTGACAAGAAAGCAAAAATCATGAAATATATCCACCTTTTGTATATGACAAGGAAAATATAAACATACATTACTGTCACTGTATGGGGTGGTTTTCTTCTACAATTAAATCAATATATCAGTTAGACTTCATAAGATTTGAATTCTTCTTTCATCTGAGTAACTTTTTGAGTTTTTTTAATGTGTAGAGAAATAGGAAAGAATAAAAGAAAATCTAAGAGAATAAAGAAGAATGAAAAGTATAGATGGACAAGGTTGTCTTTTTTTCTCCTCTCTGCATGGCTATCATATTTTTTTAATTAGTGCAGATTTTTGAAAACAGCCTAGGGATCTTACAGCACTCGCTTTCTTTAAAAATAATGTGGAGGTGGCTCTTTCTGAACTGACTGGGGTTAAGACACAAAGATTTCAGTGCCCTGGGTTCTGCCTGTGGCTCTGCACTTCTATTTTCTCCCAACACTTTTATCTGCTTCAAGCAGTTGGTTTTCTAGGCAAGAGCTCTCAGTTGCACAGGGCCCATCGGAGCGTGGATGCTTCTCAGCTGGGGATTTTTCATGTCGCTACAATAAAATAGAGATGAGTCATAACTCTGAGATGTGTGCATAAACTCCCTTGGCTGCCACACCATTATGTAGTAGCTGGGTAGAAAACAGAATAACACATCCTTTTACCCATATCAAATAACAATATTATGGAAAACTTCCTCTAGGAACAGATGAGATGCCTTCTTCAAATGAATGAACTCCCCCTGCTAGGCCAAAACAGGCCAGGTGGCTGTATCATTATGCTGACAGACTGAGTGTATTAGAAGTTCTCTCCTGACCCACATGCTCTTAATAAAAGATTTTATTTCATTCCTCTGCACACATAGGCTTTTGTTGCAGTCTCCCTAGAGAGAGTTCTGCTTACCTTCTGGAGTCTGGAAAACATTCCCCTGTTCTTTGCACACTGATCTGCTCTGGTGAACCTGTGGTCCTCATCAAGCTGCTCTGCCCTGTAATTCTTCCCTGAAGGCCTGCTTTCAAATCAAGCCAAAAAGGGAAAGGAATACTTACTCCATCAGAGGTTCTGACATGTTACATTAACCAAGCAGGGCGCGTGCAGAATACGTATGTTTTGAGAAGAAGGAGATGCTAGTATCAGGGTAACCTTGCTTTCTGCTCAGAACCTGTGTATAAACAGAGACGAGACTGGAAAAGGGCAGCAGTTTGCCATTTCATGCCCAAGCAGGATAAACTGCATCTTTTTCACTCGCTTAGGCACTATCATTGCAAGAGGGAACCTTATGAACTTCATATTGCCTTTCAGACGAGGATTTCAGAGCACTCAGCAAATACAGATTTGCTGTCACCATTTCACATCAATTCACTCTTGACTAGAAGGCAGCCCTTTCCTAAGAACGAATGGAATTACTAGTCAGGTAATAACATCTTCACCACGGAATGGTGTCTTTTCCTCCAGTGGTGCATCTGCTATTTGAGTTTCCAAGCAGTCAAGCTGCATGCAGGGAGAGGACCAGAGTGACCTGAGAGTTAGTTGAGAGCATTGTCTGTAGCAACAGGTGAAGCTGTTTTGAATCTCTTCTTCCGTTTTTTAAATGACAGTAGCACGTCTCAGTCTTTTCATGCTCAAGAAACAAAGAGAAAATCCATACTGGATCTGATGACACTTGGCAACGATTCACAAGTGGAAATCTCCTTTTGTTCCTATTCAATGATAGATTTTTATTCCATATTGTGAGACTGTATAAAGTAAACAATTTTACTTCACAGAGCAACAGTACTATTTGTTTAACTATATAACCCATAGTCTTCAAGTAACAACATGTGCTTCTGTATTATCTTGCTTGCTGCTGTAAGACAGTTAGCTTTGTGTTTTGAAAAAAAATTAAAGCACAACTTAGCCAGCCTTTTATGAAAAGCCACAGCGGTCGACTAAAGCCAAGAGTGAGCAGAAAAAGGGGCACTGGTTTTCTCCCTCTGACTGTGCTAGTGCCAACCCTGCACGTCCCAGGCATGATTCCAGAAAAGACCAAAAGACCAGCAGGCACCAACCTCATGCCTACGGTCTTGCTGTACTTATTCATTCAGGACATGGACAATACAGATCTGAACACTGTCACATCAGATCCTCAACAGAAAGTATATACATGATGTGATGTGAGCAGGACAGCTGCATGTCACAACTCAGGTAATAAGCCTTCAAACAACTCAAGTAATAAGCCTTCAAACAATTCAGGTAATAAGCCTTCAACATAACCACGCAGCACAGCTAACTCTCCTCATAGGTTGCCCACCTCTTCCTGACTATGAGCAGAATTTTACACATAATGCAAAGCAAAAGCATCTGTTTTGTACCACACAAGCGATCTCGCACTCATTCTAGACTGAGTCCAGCAAAACACTTCTCCTTGTATGTTGCTTTAAAAATGTTCCTGACCTAGTGAAGGGAACTGCTTGTACTGAAGTTTGATCCAGCAGGAGAGTGCTTTGCTTTCTTATTCCCCACAGAGCACACCCACCGAAGTCATCAGGTGGTATGAGTGAAGGGCTAATTGCAGTGCTTCAGTTTACAGCAATCCCCTGTGAGATGCAGTGCGTGCCTTTAAAGTGTTGCTCCTTGCACTGAAGTATTTACCACAGTACTCATACATCAAATGGGAAATAATGCAACTACGGAGGCAATGATGCAACTAGCGTGGGTGGTAACCAGCCAATTCTTCTTACACCTACAGCAGATTTTGTTCCAGAAGATCGTATTATTGCTATTATGGGAATTATGAAATTGTTATAATGGGAACTGCTAGACAATATTGTGTACTTGAAAACTTAAAATAGCAATGACTGCCCTAAATTTTCACTGCATCTGCTTTTCCTCTTCAATTCAGCCTGCTGTCTCTCTGTGGGCTCTCTAGTTTAATGACTGTTCATCCCTTCATGTTAACAGAAAAATACTAACTACTGGATACGGGAGAATATGTGTGTACAAGCAAGATGATTAGCCTGAATAAATGCAACAGCAGAGTTGCATGAGAAATGTCACAGTTAGTGGTAAGCACAAACTACAGCTTTGGGTGTAAAATACTGTAATTACAAGGGATGGAGAAAGCTCCACTGTTTTTATCCCCACAGAAATCAATAGTGGTGCAGACTTGTGCTCTTTGCTGGAGCAGGGGCAGTCTGATGAAAGAGCTTATTGATTTAGCCAGCTGATGCTACTGAAGTGAATAATAGACTGGAAGAGAAAGGGCTTGTAAATTAGACTCATTCGATCCAGCATTTCACAGGGTATCTTTTACATGCAGCTACATAGAGATATATATTTATAAGTGAGTTTTTGTCAGAGCAACAGGCTAGTGACTCCTGGCAAGAGGGTCTGCCTACTAATTCTTTGACCTCAACTACACCCATGGTGTCAACCTTCAAGCTCTCACTAAAGACTGACAGTAAGGAGGCAGCACCAGGGCACCTAGGAACAGGACTATATGATGGTGCAGGTAAGCATCCGGCCAGCAGATCTCCCAGAGGGCTATGGCCACAGAGAAATGTGGCTGTACCTTCCTCCACGCCACGTGTGCCATGCCAGACCCAGTGGCACGAAGCCCCCGGAAAAGACTGCTGTGAATCTACAGGTGCCCAGGCTAGGGGAATTATCAGTTCCAGGCCAGACCGCCAAAACCTCAAACACTGTGGAAAGAAGCATGTTGTTTTAGGAATGAAAAGGGGTGCTGTGTGCCTTCCTGGCTCAGCAGGCAGATTTTTTATGAATCTAAATCCACACGGGCAAAAATGTAAGTGCTCAGATTGATTCTGCATAAACTGAGAAAGAGAAATAAAGAAAAAGAGAAGGAAGGAGAGAGAGAGAGAGAGAGCGAGAGCTGCAGGCACACTGCCACGAAGTACAGCAAATCAATCTTCTCAGCAGTGATGGATCAGGGAGCAGGACTGTAAGTTTTACAGGTATATGAAACCCCGTGAGTATAAAGACACCATTAAAACACTGCCATTAAATTCCAACACTGAAGGATTACCACGGCCCCTGGAGCTAAGCAGGTCATTATGTGACTGCATATTTTTCATTACCATTTTTTATATACATATATATGAAGCAGAATAGGATTCACAACAGTTTCACCCTCTCTCCTGCTGAAGACCTCTGCTTTATACTCAGCATCCACTTTCACAAATAAAATGCAATATACCATCAACAGAAAAATGAGATCCCTACAGGGCTTTTATTCTGCTGTACTATTATATCTACTTTTCCACAAGATTTCTGCTTAAATGGCTCTCTTTATGCACATGCACAAAGATGACATACACCTGTCTAAATATAACCTGATAGTGAAGAGCTCTTCTGTGTGGGGAAATGCATCTTTTCCTCCTAATTTGCCATAATGATTTATTAACACTGCTGGAACTTGGGGTGCATTAGCTTCCCTACAATAAAAATCACCAAGGTGTTATATAGTAAGACATGGCTGGATTTTTTCCCCCTATCTTTAGAAATGAAAAAGAGAGGAGTTCTAAATTTTACTTTTCCAGTTTCACCATAAAAACAAGTGTTTTGAGGGATTACAGCTTTATAGACTGCCGACATTGACTAATAGCTTTTAACACGATGGAAATGCTTGTGTGAGTCACACTGAGGAAGATATTTGTAAATCTGGGAAACCTCAAAGTAAATGGTCATGCTGTGCCACGGGGTAGCTCAGAGATCACTACCAACATAGTAGCTATCCTGTACAGCAATTATTCAAAGAGCAGACCAATTTATTAGCTGGTAGTGTCATTTTCTGCCATCATGACTATTTCAGTCAAAAGTAATCTGCCTCAGAGAATAAAAATTCTTTACTCCTTTTTTATGATAGAACTCAAAGCCTTTTATGATCTGGACACAGAGGTACCAGATCAGTACAGCCACGACTCTTTGGACAACAGAGAGCTGAGGCTTGGCAGAGAAGTATTGCAGAGAGATGGGATGAAGGAATAGGAAAGAGGTGTATGCAAGGATTTTGGCTTAGGTTATTGTACCAATGAAATGTGAAAGGGAGTTTTGATGCACCAGCAGACCAGAGAAGACCTCATTTTTGAGAATGGACGGACTGTCAAGCCGACTAATTGTTCATCAATGTATGTCAGAATCACACTTATAACCTGCTTTTCTTTACCTCTCTCTCTATTTAGTCAGAAAGGCAGGACCACGGACTGAATAGGCACAGGTGGAATAGACTTTAGTGCTAGAGCTGATCTTCATGAGGGTGCAGCATGCTGATGACCAGATAGGAAGTTTGCATCAGCACTGCACAGATGCAGTGTACCTCTTTCTACCACGGGGCTCCAAAATTCAAAAAGAAGCATAACTATTATAAATAGAAACACATGTACTCACCATTCCTGACAGTAAGAAGCCAGAAGCCAATCTACTTGGCCAAGTTTACTCTTTTGAAAATGCTGGCTTTGCCCTAAATGCTCTATTTTTCCATTTGCAGTGCTGTAAGAGCCACTGCCAAGCTGCTCTGGACAGATGCTGAGCCAGCATAGAGAGGAAGGCTGTTTGGTGGGGAGGGCCAGCAGCACAAGGCTCTGTTATGACTCCTTCTAATTCTTCACTGTTTCATATTCCAGGCAAGAACAGTGGGGTGTCCAGACTGATTGAGAACTGGATTAACTCATTTCTCGTACAAATTTAGGTCACTGATGCTGATCTGCAGCTATTTCAGGGTTTGCCACATACATCCCAGATCCTGAAGAGAGCACTTACCCTGCATGCAGAGCCCATCCGTGCAGTTCTTGGACTGCAGCACCAGCCCCTCACAGTCCTTCCCCCCGTTCTTGGGCGCTGGGGCCGTGCACTCTCTCCGGCGCCAGTGGGTGCACTCCGTGCCACAGGTGGACCACTTGCTCCAGGATGTCCACTTGCCATCCACTGAGACAAGGAAAGGACACAACTTGTTAGGGGTACACAAAAGTGAGACCAAGACAGAGCAATGCACATGTTGGCACAAGCCAGCCTGCAACTCCCAGCCATTCCTGGCAAGGCAGAAGTATCAGCAGCCTGCTCTTCTAGTTCTGGTCTGTAAATGCACATTCACCCCCACATCCCCTTCGTCTCTGCCCCGGCCCCATTTCTGGTCTTTCTTCCCCTTTATATAAACTTCTAACCAGTTTATCTGTGCTCAAAGTGTACAAGCAACAAGCCAGGAATCTGTGATTTAATTTTTTGGCGTGGGGGTGGCATTTTTTAACACAGAGGTTAGACTTGTCCAGAAATTCTTCTTTAGTAGGAAGATATTTAATGTTAAATATTCTCTATTAAAAGCAGTATCTAGAGGCACCAACCTATTTCGCATGAGCAGAACCAGGAATGAGTTCAACACCCTTCAAAATCCTGCAAATGATTTTCAAAAGCATTGAACTAAACAGCTGAAGAACAAAATATGAAATTGCTCCAGTGACAGAGCTGGATTACCAAACTTCATAAGCTGAAGATGACCTTACTGCCATTGCTTTGAGTGGGTCAGTAGTAGGAGAGCACTGGACAGTAGGACACACGGCAGAATTTTATCACAGAGAAGTCACCAACTACACTGCACGTCCTGAAACAATTCTGTATTTTCAGAAGTTTACATTTAAATAACTTCTAAAAGTATGGATACACATCTCTTTCCAATAAAAATGCCTTTGTATTTCATGATTGTATATGTCAGGTAAACATCTGCCTCAAATTTAATATCCACATCCCAGATGCTTTACTTGCTGAGACAGCTGGACTGAACAGACATTGCAAATATATTTGCATCACAGTTGCTTTCTATATTCAAATTCCAATTCTTTTCCAGAGCTTTTAACCTTTATCTCCTACATTTTGAAGCTCTGAATGTTCCCTAAATCCCTTGAATTTTAAGAGCTGAGACCACAGTGCAAGCAGTGTGCAAAAGAAGGGCTGGAACCTGTGCTGCTTGATAAGATGTGGTCACTATTTTATCTACTTATGCAATACAATTGCATATTAATTCCCTGAAATGTTGGATTTATTAATAATGAGAAGGAGGCTTTTGCAACGAATAGTGTTCTCCTGATACGACTGATGACACACAAAGTATTTATGTGCGCTGTGTGCTGTTCATACTGAACCTGGACACAGAGTGGTGCAGGCTATTTTCTGGACGCTCTGGCCCTCGCAGAAGGCGCCGCCGTTGAGCGGGGCAGGGTTGGTGCAGGTCCTCGTGCGCTTCTGGAAGCCTCTCCCACAGCGGCTGTTACACACGGACCACTCAGTCCAGGTGGACCAGCCTCCGTTCACTGCCAAGCGAGAGAGAAAAGAGCATGGTCACACAAGCAGCCTGGCTTGGGCAGCCCCAAGGCGCTTCTGGCTCTGTGTCATGCGGCCTAAAACAGTGGCCACAAGACATGGCACGAGAAGCAACACCAAACAGGCAGAAACCCACAGCTCCAACACACCGAGTGTATGCCAGAAGTCATCGTACAAGTTGAAGAAATGCTGATGCTGAATGAAAAACACCACTTGATGACTATTAGGGTTGGCAGGTGACCTGCTTTACCCTGAAAAACAACCTGACCCAGCCTTAAGCGCCTGGTGGAGTGTGTATGACCAAGATCCCTGCAGGTTCAGAGAGCTTGGGCAGCCAGAAGCCTGCGCTCTGAAAGTTGCACTGTTTTCCAGAGGGAGATAACCTGCACTCCCACTCACGCTCAGATGCACCCACCACCCATGCAGCTGAGAGACTGCCATGCTTTGATTAGATTTAGAGAATTTTCTTTTCCTTTCTTTCAAGAAGGCGACTTCAGGATGTCAGGACAACTTCACTCACCCCTCTGTGGACATAGCTGGTGCATATACGAATGTCCCAGCACTCCCCTAACAGATATTTAAGCTGTTCAGAACAAACTAACACTAAACGCATTTTTTTCTGTTGGACTTTGGGAAGATATGTATGCTGACTCTCCTTTCCACCCACCTCAGCTTCTGAGATAGATGGACAGATGAAGAAGGAGTTGTGCTGCTCTACATAATAATGTCATTGTCAGGTATGGGTAATAACATACTAACTGCTCGGATTCCCTAAACCCAAATGTTTGTGATATGACACAACTCTTAAGCATCTCTGGCAGCAAAACCCATAAAAATGCCTGCTCCCTACACATGTCTCTTGAATACACTTTTTGAAAAAAATCCTGTGTATATATGAGGAAGGGTTGTAGTACGCCTACATCTTTATGTTTCTGCATTCATCTCAGTTACAAAACATGGTGCTCTTGCATGGTCCATCCCTCAATATCAAAAACACTGCTAATCAACTCAATTCAGTCAGTTTTCTATAAAAACTGAAGTAAAAAGCCCTCATTGTAACTTCAGAGAAGCAACTGCTTACAATTAAATCTAACTGCTACCCTGAATATGAAATGAATATTAGGGATAATCATAGGGATTTTTTTGTACTTGTCTATCCTATAATTAAGCTGATTGTAAGAAACACCAGTTCAGTCAGCTGGCACATAATCAGAGCAGGTTTTGTTCTGGCGGATACCCCCACCTGGAATACATTTGGGGTAGTAACTCTGCAGGGGCAAAGGCTTGGACTGGTGGGGCAGAGCTGCAGCACAACACAGGCTGGAAGAGACCTTAGGAGGGCATCTCCTTTCCCAGCCAAAGCACGGCCACCCTTAGGCATATCAGGAACGTGGATGCTGACACAGAATAATGATATCCCATGCTTTATATTCCCCTGGTGTTTAGTTTTAAGCTAGGCTGTGTGCCTATGAACTGCAGTCTCTGAACACTTTGCTGTTTTGCTCTTGATGAGGGTATTTTTTGGAAGTAGGCACCAAAAATAAGCTTATTTAAAGATATATAAGAAGATGGTGGGTTCTGATGAGCTCTGACACTCTCACCAGTCTCTGGAAGCACAAACTCCCTATCAGTTTCACTCTTATTTCTGAAAAGGGTCACTAAGAACACGAACTGTGTTGGTAGTAAGCCATGCCTTGGACACTCCTGATGGAGGATGTGATCTCTTGGCTCCTTGCTGTGTGCAGCCAGTGTGCGTTACAGCAAGGGGAACAGCCACCTTCTCTCCAGTGAGGCTGTTTGTGTAGGGAGCTCTTCCCCCTTTAACGCCATTGCCTGTCACCAATAAACCAAGCCATCAGACTTCTGAGGGATTTCAGCAGTGCCCCTGACTGCAGTCCCTGTGTGTGGCTGCAAGTCACCAGGCAGCACAGGTAGCCCAGCCTGGACACTGACCACAGCCAGAGCTGTACATGGGCACTGTGCATCCCCCTTCTGCCCCACCTCCTGCTCTGAGTGGGTGTCCAGCCACGTGCAACAGTACAAGGCATCACTTACCATAGACTATCACAGTCGCTGTGGTGCTTTTCCTCTTGGCCACAATGTTTTTTGCAACACAGGTGTAATTGGCTGTGTCAGAAAGCCGGGCTTGCTTGATGATCAGGTTGTGATCAATGGTGATGTAAAAATTTCGGTCTTCCACGGGATCAATCACCTCTTCATTCTTCAGCCACTCCACCTTAGGGTTTCAAAGGGCCAGAGGGGAGGCAGTGAGTCAGCACCAAGTCACACCAAAATGGACAGACACAGTATTTGTGATTACATTTCTCATCCCAGAAAGCACTATGAGCCAAGGCTTGTGACAAAAAACTCACCTGATGAACGTCACCAACTGAAATAAAACACCAGGACAGAAACACAGGAGAACACCCTTCATGCCTGTCCTCTCCTTCAAGTCCCCTTCCGCCCCACCCGTCCACACAACAGCTGTCTCCCCGTGCCTTGAAAACATCAATGCATTTTCAAAGGCTGCCAGGTACTGTACAGAGAAAAGCTGATCTGTGCTTTCAGTTGGAGGCAAGGCAAAAGGAAAGGGTGATACCTTAGGAGTGCATCTACAAACAGAAAATTCTCTTACAACATCAGAAACTCTAAATCAGCACAGATCTCACACATCCTTTTCCATATCTTTCCTAATTAGGCAGCCAATAATTCAGTAACCTTGTACATACCTGTCCTGGGTCAAAAACAATGAAGCCCTTTATTGGTGTGGGTCACACTAACAAATCACAAACCCCAGTGTTTTTAAGTACACTTGCATTCACATGCACATGCGCGTCATTGTCTTGCTTCAATCAGAAAGAAACAAAATAGAGTCAGTTGCCAAGGAAATAGGAGATCACAAGGACATCAGTGCTTATCTTTCCTTTTTATTTGTGTAAGCTACATTTTGCTTTAATAAAGCATAATTTCCTTGGTTGCACAGAAAAATATTTTCCTACGTGATTTTTAATCTAGACAATATTCTCTTTATTGCCTTCCTAAGAAAACACCCTGTTATATCCCAGCTGACTGCTGTGAGCCACTTCAATATAATTTGGCTGCAAATCTAGTAGCTTGTTTTCACTTGAACTAAGTGCACTGAAAGACAGGACTGGGGCCCTGGATGGATCAAAGCTGGGCCTTCATGTCACTGGGTCACTTCAGCCTGTGCCCAGGATTTAATTAAAGGAAGAAAAACATAAATACAATCAACCCACCAGACTTGTGAGGTGCCAAGTCCTTCTCTCACAAACCCCACTTTTCTAAAGACATCTGAGGAACTACCCAAGTATCGACATACCCCAAAAGCAATAGACGACCTGCTTACCACCTGAGACTGCCCCAAACCGTGGTGACAAAACCGAAGATTTCTTCTGGTGTTCAACACAGAGGTCTCAATTCACCCCCAGACAAAGCCAGTCAATGCTGCAAGACCAGTGCTGGCAGATGTGAGCTTGGATTACAGGTGCCCACCACCCACTCCCCACCTTTAGCCCTGCCTTAAGCAGCTCCAGCTCCCCTACTCCAGTTTGGGTGGATGCACTTCAGGTATGAGCTGCTTCCAAAGATTTACACCTTAGCAAATGTAGAGCTGCTGCTCCAAGAAAGGCTTGATTTAAACCCCTCTCTTTCACAGCAGATCGCTGTGGGATGTGGCAGCCTCACAGCTGTCGATACTGCGGAGCTTAAAGCCGGTGGTGTAAGAAGGGCTCTGGAAATGGGTATGTGTGTCTGCAAAGAGCAGGGGAGGAAGAAATAGACATAAAACTTTGGAGACTGTATTTCTGTCACTATCACAATCATGTTTCACCACGGAAGATACAAGCTCTTAGTCAATAATCCGTTTTTCCTTGACAGAACGACTAAACTTGTTTTTCCGCCTTTCTTGAATCCTAATAGGTTTCAAGTATAATCAAGACAGACAGATTCCTATTCAGTCAATGGCAATATTTAGCTCCTTCCTCACCTGCAGGCCAAGTCTGCATGCATTCTAGACTGAAAAACAAGCCAGGAGCTTATCTCCACCAGTGGTAGGCTGCCATTTAACTGGAGCCTCACACAAAAAAATGTCTTCTTTGGTTTTAATGTCACTGCTTATTTCTGAGATGGAGTACAGACTTATGCCAGGGCTCTAAAAGATGCTACACACACTGCCAGAGCTGTGTACATCCCACTTTCAAATCTGCCTGTATTCCTCCCGTGCTCTGCATATTGAGGACACCAGGACACCAGTGAGGACAGGACCACAGTCTACATGGTCTAAGACTCAGTTTAAAATATTTCTGGTATGCCCATCCAAGAATATACTCTAGCAGCCTTTGGCACCCTGAAGGCTCCATGCCCAAGCACAAGGTTCTTTTTTATACTACTCTGCTACACTTTCTCTCTCTGCAAAAACACACATACATATTCAGTCTGGGTCTCAAATGAGTAGACAAAAGGAAAGCTGTAAGCATTGAATTCCCTATCATCCCTGCAAAATCACCAAAGATAATATGAAAAGAGAAGTTGCCAATACAAAAAAAAAAAAACAAAACCAAAACAAAACAAAGCAGCTCTGCATAATTCAGTATATTGCCTCTGGCTCTACACCAAATCTCTTACGAAAAAGATCCTTTTCACCTAATGTCTCACAGAATTTGCTAACAGTTAAAGTTTGAAGAACAACAGGATGTCTTTTTTTCTGCCAGTACATCAGTACTGTGTGTGCATGTCTAAATGCCATCTCTTTTACAAGGTATCTCTTTAATATATCTAATTCAGTCTTCTGGCATCCAGGTTTTTATGGCGTCTGTTAATGTTGCAAACTCTAATGTCAAATCTGAAGGAAGGAACTGATGGATGATTTGACAAGCAGTGGGAGTCTCCTTTCACACATATTTTAGCCATCACTAGAACAACACAACAAAAAGAGAACACCCCTCTAGTGGTTGTGTTTGCTCCCTCAGTCCTTATACAAACAGGAATTAATTAAACACACTACTACATGTGAGACTGTTGTTGGTACTTATTTTCAGTTACTGCTGGCCCCATTTTTTATGGTGCAGGTGACTGCAGTGCTCAGCACCTCCAAACCTCAGAATATTTTTTTTTTTGAGGTTACCAGGGTAGGCGGGAGTAGGGTTGTTCTGTCACGTAAGTAGGAAGAGATCAGGTGTCAAATACAGAAGAGAAGCAAGCAGAATGAGACAGTGTGATTTATGAGTGACAAGTATGCAAATTGTTAGCACAGAAGTTAAAAGCAACAATCTCTTTTGATGCCATGTCATTCCCCAAGGTGCAGCCGCCTTGCTGAAGTAGGCTGTTAATCCAGTCGACGCAGAAACTTATCTTGAATTTAATTCTGCAGCCTGAATAATAGTCACTGGCAGCTAAGGCATTGGGCGCTTCTGTGCCAGAGACCTGTACACTTGCAGGCGAGTGGACAGAGGAGTAGCAGGTTACCCATGGGCACTTCTAAGTGCACAAAAGCTTGACTTCAAGGTCATACCAAATCACGTCCTCATGCCTCCATTTTTCATCTCTCTGGAGATGTTCTAGAGTAGATGTTTGCTTTTGCCTAAATAGTAAGGATGTATATTTACTGGCTATGATCAGAACGATTCTTGAACATGTACCTAGTTCTTTGTATTCAATTAAATCAGTCACATCCCTCCAGCTGTTACTGATAAATGTACTGATGGTCATGCATATACGTAGAAAAAGCATGGGATCAGTTTTCCCTTATCGTAACAGAAATCATTTAATTGGCAACAATTATGCCATGAAGGGTTGTGTAATTGTATCCCCTGGGGGATGACAGCTATAGGAAATTACAACAACATATATGTTTTTTCTCATATACCAAACCCCTGGAACAAAGCAGACACAAAATCCCTTTTCTTCTTGTTACCTTTCTACTCCAGAAGATATTTTTGTTACGTGTTTGCAAACTGACTAGCAAGAGAAGACCACTCAGTTGAAGTGGAAGAGTGGTGAACGAAATCCTGACCAACAGAATCTGCAGACTGGAGCACACCTGGAGCCAGCTACCTTTTGGTCAGAGCTCCTTAGCACTCTGGATGCAACTTGCAGAGCCATGAGGCACACAGCTCCTGCCAGCTGCACTGGATCTGCACGTCCAGGGCTGCTAATGGGCTGGCAAGCGAGGCTGCAGGAGACTGAGCCGTCCCTGCGGCTGGCAGGAGAAGGCACAGTTCAAGGTGGCTGTAATTTAGAACAACATACCTTGTAGTGTCTTTTCTGTCACCCCGCTCCCTGGTGAGAGACAGATGTGTTTTCTCTAAGCATTCACTGATTGGTATTGGGAGATACATTAACATAATTGGCACATTTGTTCTAATTAACAGAAGGAACCTGCCACATGCCACCCAACACAAAAAGCAAGACCATCAGCAAGAACAGAAAACTGCAATAACCACCTCAGCTCTCCCTGGGAGCTGCAGCCAGACCTGTGCTGCCAGAGGGTGTTTCCAGCAGCAGCACACACAGACAATAAGACGTGCAAAGCCAGGCCAGGCTTCTGTGCAGATTAAATGAACACAGGGAACATAAATCACACAAGCGATTACACACGCAGGAAAACCTATTACAGAAGCTAATTGCTGATACAAATTTAGCCATACCAAGTTACTGGCATTCCTAGGCACTTAAATCTCTTGGCACACTTGCGTATGCGTGACTGTTTTAGAAACTGGTAGAGCAGAAACACATCTGCTCCGAAAGAAACCCAAGGATGGAAAAGGAATATGATCTCATCTAGATGCTGCCCTTTTGATTGTATGAGTCCTTCCCTACATGTCTGGCAATCTCAAGAGCAAAGTCAGCAGCGTCTGAGTTCTGGATCCCGGTCGCTCACTGCCTTCTCTGCACCAACCTGCCCTAGAGTCATCTTCAGACTGAGGAGCACCTGCTGGAAGCAGCAAGTCTTCTACCCTCCAGACACAGGCAAAGCCTGCCAGTGCAATTTTCCTCAAGAAACAAGATGCAAACATCTGGGAGCAGCAAGAGACTTGCCTCGATGAAAGGCAGTTTGTAATTTTGGAAGGCGAGAACATTGCGCCAGTGCCTTCCCCATGCCTGGTTGACACAGAAGGATTGCTTTACATCTGGTTCCCCATCCACTCTGGATTGTGGTTGGTGTTCTCTGCAGCTGTGCCAACTGGTCCCGTGCAGCAGTCCCTGTTGAGCTGGCATCACCTCCAACAGCCACAGGGAAATCCCAGTTCCCCAGCTTCACCTGAATTGTAACACACGCATGCCAACCCATACTGATAGTAAGGGCACACACACACACATTCCAGTAAGAATAAAGCATTTGTGAAACTAGCTAACTAACTACTGATTTGGACACAGCACAAGATGTCTAAGTGAGACTGAGAAAACTCTAGCAGTTTTCATATGAGCCAGCAGCAATTTCAGGTACCTTGAGACTTGAGTGCCTCTTTGAAGAATGTTATTTGATTTTGGATCTGATTTCATCCCAGAAACTGTTTGCTGAAGATGATGCTGTCCTCTATGTACTATTTACTGGAAAGATATTTCATACACATTTAAGATTGAAAATAAAATGAAAAAGAAGTCATCTCCAAAGAGACTGAAATTACAGTTATGAGACTGCAAAACATACTGAGAATGAGACAGCAAATGCAAACCACCACGGCACTTTGTTCAGTTGTTCTTATGGTGCTTCTGTTGCCAGTAAGGAGAATTGTTGTTCCTGCTGTGGAAACACTTTCTTAATCACACACATCTCCAGCTTTCTGCTTGCAGGGTGTATGTACAGATGCTGGATGTCTCCAGCCCCATTATAGCTTTGCTTTATCCACAACTGGGAAGCTAAGCCTCAGAATAAACTTCTGAGGTGGACTGGTACCAACAGACGGGGAACTTTATTCCACAGAGTCTCAAATTCAAACACAGATCATGGCATTATTAAATGAAAACCACGGCATCTGCTATGTGGCCATCAGGAGTTGCTGGGCTGCCTTATCCCACCTGAAAGAGGAGCTTGAGCGGCCACATGTTGACTGGCGCTTTTGGCACCATGTGGGCATGTGGACTCCCCAGTCCCTGAGGCAACTGGGAGTGGTCTGTAGGGGAGCAGCCTTAAACAAGTTACCAAAGTGATGTCTGTGGTTCTTTGGCTGGATGCATAGGTGGACGGATCTTATTCTTCACAGCGCTGAGTGATATGATTTTTGGCATCATCAAACTCAATAAGGGGGATGGGATTTGGGGGGTGGTTGAAGTCCCCAAGGCCAGCCCCTTTCCCACTCTACTTCAAAATTGCTTGTCATACACACAGCTTCTCCAACCAGTCTCAAAAGGCTGTAAATCCTATATGGTTACACTTTTCAGTGAAGCAAAAGCACCGGGTCTAGAAACACATGAAAATTCCTGAGCAAAACCCAGCAAAACCTGATCAAACAACTCTGAAGTGACAGCTGATGTGTGCTCTGCAGGCTGTATTTTGGAAGTACCTCCACGAAAACAAGGGAGCATCATAATTCTTCATGCCTAAGGTGGGCACTGCATTTGAAGAAGTCATTGTCAGAGGAACTGAGCAAGGAGGACACTATAATCAGGTGACCGGAGGTGCTGGTAAGAACCAGGAGCTCTGAAAAGCCCTGACAGAGGTAACTCTCACACCTCAGGCACTACGAGGCCTGTTGTTTATAGTGAGCAAGAATCACTGTGTCCAAGTAGCACCTGATGGACTAATCTTGTAGGAGTACAGAATAGTGGATGAGGAACTGTCTTCTCTAAGGGGAGAACTGGGAGGTATGCTTATCTACCTCATCAAAAAAAAAGCAGCTAAAAGCTGTGCCCCACACTGCATATCTTCCAAAACTAAAAATATAAAATGCTGCTCTGAGTACAGCCTGAACAGGACAGGTAGGTTGTGTTAGCTAAACCAGAATCCCAGAGCTGTTTTTGCCACAGAAAACAAGCTGTAGAGAAGAGGATAAGCTAGCAGTGTTCATGTCAGTGCTCTTGTAGAAAATCTCCCATTGTAATGTTTCATGGAGGAACTAGAAGTCTGACTGTTGTCCAGTCCCACAGATCACAGTTGCCTGAACTGAATCATACAGCAACTGGATTTGCTTTGGAGCATGGTCTGCCCTCACACTGGCAACAATGGAACTGCACTAGAAAGGAAAAGCACAGGAGTAGAACCCATAGAAAATTCAGGTCTCAAATAAAACAGTCCTGCAAGAAGACCTATGCACTTTGGCATGGGTTTCTGCCCTGTGGAAATGAACTGGTAGGAAATGTAAAATTAAGGCCACTAATAATCTAGTTGTCAGCGTACTTCCCAGGAAACACAAACCCAAATGCAAACCTGTCCTTCAAGCAGGACGTTGTAATCTATGTCTCAGGCTTTGCAAGAGTGACTCAACCACCTCCCAGTAGGCCAGTAGGCTGGGGGGTAAAAAGCATGTAAAAAGGGACAGAAATGTAGGGGACCAGGTGCTGGCAACTGCAGGGTGCTTTATCCTGTACTTTTGGATAAGGATAGGTCTGCATGGGCAGACCTTACCCAATGGCTCTCCACAGCAAAGGATGAGCAGCCCTCATTCATTTTGGGCTGTGCTCCTTCTGCCTCCCCCTCCCCACTCTTCCTCCCACTGACACCCAAAGGCAGCTCTGCTGGATGTCACAAGGCACCGCAAAGGACAGTGTCACTTTTCAGCAATTAGCATTTGTGGCCACAAACTCCTCTGCTTGTCTCTCATAGAGCTAATTTTCCTGCTGTGAATATAAAACACTGTCTCAGTGACACACACCTGCATGGAAATGCACACACATGAACTCCCAATTAAGGGATAACTGCTGCAAAACATAAGAGGCTCTCAGGAAACAACGCAAACAGCAGTCATATTAATAATCAATTAGACGGAACTGCCTATTCGGAGAAGTCCCTAGCTTCCACCAGCCTTTGCCTGTGCAAGAGCAGCTGAATAAAGTTTGTGTCACAATCATCTTGACTTGGCAAAACGCTCTCTTCTGCCTCTTGACTCAGTGATCCTCTTCCTCTTGCTCTAGTTCCTAATTAAGCCATGAATGTGGATAAATATCACATCCAGTTTTAAACCCAACCGGGTCACCAAACTGTACACTACACCCTGTTCTGCAATTAAATTACTCTGTGAAACACCTCAATTAAAATTAAAGAAGCAATTACTCCCCTGTTAAAGGCACCACAAACCATACATTTCAATGCAAAAGTTCATCTGGCAGTTTACGGCATATTAACCAATCTCACATCTCATTTGTGCTTTGATCTATAACCTACCCAAATGAGCTAATTTGATGTGACTCAGTGTCTCTAACTATATTTTATCATGTGCAATGCAATGCTGGCGTCTTTCAAAGAACAAGTTAAATGAGCTAAGGGGTTAATTGCTAACAACTCAGCCATTACTGCTGGAGTGTCACAGAATGGGATCCTTCCTGCTTTCTCAGGTTAGGTTTGAAAAATCACACACAGAGAGCAGAGTGGAATTGAAATGGATGTTTCCGTTCATGCTGGGGAGCTGCAACTCTTTGATTTCCACTGAGTGTGAGACTGGTGGGTCAGACTGCTGATCTCACCACCTTATCCTACTTCTCCCCACTGGGGAGAAGCAGAAGGCAGAGAAGCACAGAGCTCGGGCAGGGTGCTGTTTGTTTTTATGTCCATTCATTTTTCTCTCTTTTTGTCACAGCAGGAATATGTGAGTTTTTCCCTTCACCCCTCAGCTATGTGTGGAAACCCCAGCGTAACAGCACCTGCACTGGTCCCTCTGCTGCTTGCCTGGGCCATGCATTGGAACAGCCCAAAAATTTACCTGGGTGGTTCAAAACCTGTAGGTTTGTTCAGCTTGATATTGGCTATAAACCTGGGAGTGGGGAGGGATGCCATGGTGCAGCTGACACCCACAGTGGTCAGGGCAGGTGGGCAGGGGTATATGACAGCAGAGAAGCTGATTTGGTCTTCCCAGAGACCACGGAAACCCTCGTTTCCTGACTTCGTCCCAAGTGAACAAGCAAGATGTACTTTGATTTGACCTCAGGCCATGAAGCTGGTGTATTGTAACACATCTATTTGTATTTGGATTTCGGCTTTTTCTTTTTTTTTTTCCTAGCGTCCATGACCTGAGCCTGCTTTAATGCTGGTCATGTACTAGTGGATCTGAGGGACTGGTAAGTGTTGCTTTAAAAGCTTTGCCTGCCCATCTATGTCTTAGTCCTTCTTGCCCTCTGGAGAAGCAGTATGCTGCTGTGTGGTTCAGCTTTTCAGTAGTCCTAAGATCCGCTCTAGCATTGATCCACAAGAGCTTGACACAGTTAATTGCAATTAAAAATGCTGGAAATGATAAGACTGAATTCCCCAGATAATGAAAAGAGGACAGAATTTATCCCTGAGCATGCTTGTTCTCACCATTTCGAAATACCAGGAAAAAAAGAAAAACAAGCCAAACACCCAACAGAGAACGAACAGGGAGAATAGAATCAAAGAGAAAAAGCAAGCAAAAGATGTTGGGACTCGGGACTCCAGCATTGCACCACATTACACTGAAGGTGCATTTTGTACAGTTTCACAGTGTAAGCTTTTCTTCATCTGTTTTCGTGTTAAATCCAGTGACAACTTCAGAAGCCAGTAAGTAAAAAAAAAAAACCTACACAAAACACAGTTTACAGAGTGTGAAGAGTCTGAGGCACATGCTCACCAAAGCATTTGGAAATGCTGCTCACAGCTGCAGCATGTGCATTACCCTACTCTACTTGGAATCAAAGCAGTCTTTCAACAAGATGGAAAACAGCCTCAGTCTGCTGCCTGCCTTCTCCCAAGGTCTTCTTATAGTTACCTGTACCATCATATGAGAAACTTCTCCAAACAAATAAATTAAGTCTTAAACAAAGAACTCATTCATCTTTAAATTAAAATAATCATGTAATCCTTCAACCCACCAAGTTATCTTTCATCTTTCCTTTTTTTTTTTTTAAATTTATCTTACTAGCTTCAGCAAGTGGCTGTAATAAAGTGCCACATTAAGGTATTCATATTCATTAGTGTTCAGGTCTTTGTTCTTTTAATAGTGTTGGAAAGAATCTACAAAGAGGCTGTATTAGGCAGCTGTCCAATCTGGGTGTTTGATCTCCTTCTGACTTCAAAAGTCAGAAGGGGAAAAAAACTCACATTGAGAACGGTTCTTTTGAATGTCAAATAGGGAGTATAAGATTTCTGAGCCTGCCAAGTGTTAATTGGTGTCTGCCCTGACCACGGTACAAATAAGATTCCGAGCCAGTCAATGCACTGTCATGAAGAGCTATTGACAGAGTGAGCAGGATACTGGAAGACAGGAAAAAGCACAACTGTTACGGCAGCAGCTCACAGAGGATTTTTTCAGAGATCACTTTCCACAAATCATGCTAAATTATGCTGTCTGGGTCTCAGCCACGCGACTGGGTATAACAGACCTTTCTGAGGGAACAACCGGACTGGCTGCTGAAATTCCACAGGTGCTTGTAACACTGCATAAAAACGAACTCCCCGTCAGCGTTAATCTCTGTTTCTAGCAAAGGTAATGAAGTTCCCCAGTACTACCCTGCACCGCCTGAACAACATATCCCCGTGCAAAAACTCCTGTCATGGTACAACAACAAGTTGATTTGATGCAAAGAAACATCAGAAAGGAAAATAAAAACCAGCTGTTAAGTTCCTGACGAAACCCAACTGATTAATATTACAGTTGTCAGCAAGCTGGCTCGCCAGACCTAAACACTCTTTACAGTTTCGGAGATCTTAATGGGGAAAGAAAACAGCCTACAGAATAAGAAAATGGGAAAAATCGTCTGGGCTAATTATTCTTTCTGATGTTTGTGGACACGTTTCTGCAATTCTGATTAAATCTAAACTTGGGTTAGATGGGGACGTAACACTTTAAGCTTCATCTCCTGAGAAATCAGCCATCAGCGCTGAGTGACAACCACTTTGCTACTTAGCCATGACAGTCTGACTTATCCTAATGCAAATTGGCAACAGTTTCTCCTGTGCGTGGTAGAGGAAAACCGAAGAGAATTCAGATAGGGGAATTACCGTCATTAGCAATCAATTTTTCTCTTAACAGCCGCGGTGGATTTAGGATTTCAGAGGGCCCCCTGTGAATCAGGGACCCCCCTTCTGTGAGCTGTGAGTCTGAAGCTGGAGCCACCACTGCACTCAGGGAAGCTGCTGCTCACAGCTGTTGTCGGGCACAGATTCTGCTGAAGGGCAGGTTGGCTCCTGCAGGTGGAGGGCAGGCTACCCACTCTGGGTTTGCTTAAAAGCCAGTAGGAAAAACAGCTAAGTCCTTGAAGATGGCTTATTTGGCAGCCACATCCTCTACTTTCCCAAACCTCGTGCTGATTTGCCTAGGAGCCCATATTGAATGATGGTACATCCTCTCATGAAAAGCTGGCAGGGAGGTGCACACACACAAGTAAAATATAATGTGGCAAACCAAAAAATTAAAATATTTTTATACCATGTTTGAAAGGTGCCACTGAGAAGAAGTGAAACGTGTTTTTTCTTTAAAAGCAAAAGGAAAGATAGCAGGCTGGTATTAATATGTTCCTCCAGCTACGTGTCCTTTGGATGCCAGATATAGTTGTGATTTTTCAAAGGGAAGAAAAACCTGAAACCAAACCACCTGCAGCTCTGCCCAGCAAGGCACTACAACCCAAAGCCATTAATCAGGTCCCAATCAATCCTGTCCATGAGCAGCAGTCAGTCAGCTCTCCATTACCACCCATTCATCATGCCCTGCTGAAAGTCACTGCACCATTAGCCACCCATCAGGCCTTACTTAGGATGTCCCTGTGCCAGCACTGCTGCTGTTGCTCACCTCAGCTACCGGGATGCCTTCAGGGGGACGGCATTGGAGCAGGACCTCTTGCTCCAGGGACACTTCTTTCCCCAAGGGCTCCTGCTCGAAAGTTTTCCGGAGATCTGGGGAGGGAGAAGAAAAAGAAATCATTAGCATTTTTATCAGCTGGTCATTTAAATTACATTTGATTGCCGTACTGGATAAATGCAAGAGACAGAGAAAACAGCAGTTCTGCTCCCTGTAAAATAAAACACTCAAAAAAGTCTGGGTCATGTTTTCACTTCATTCCAACATTAAGCAAAGATTTCATAGTAGATTTATTACTTACATTGTGGTACAGCATGTGAACCCAGTGAGGAACCAAGGCTTCCCATGGAAGGTCATGCCCAGACCCAGAACAAAAAAGTGAAACAAGTCCCTTCTTCAGATAATTTACATTTGGTAAACTATACCAGTGAAGCACGAAAGAAAGTTATGGAAAATTAAATAAATCTGTATATAAAATCAGCATATAAACTGAGTTGTCTTAAACTCATAGATAATGCTCATAGATAATTGCTCATGCTGTGATTTAATGCACTTTTAGCTCGTAAGCTTTAACTTCATAGCTTTAGCTAATTTGTCTACACCTTATCATTATCCCTGTAGCACTAAGTTATTATCATTATTAATAATAATATAATAATAATAATAATGATAATAATAAAAAGTCACTATGAGGAGCTGAACCATGCTTGGATCCCTCCACAGCACCACAGAAATGTGGCAGACTGACAGGGCATCAAATGCACCTCTAAAGGTGGGACCAGTTCATCGTACAGGACCGCTGGGAAGCCTGGCTTTTTTGTACTCTTCTGTAATGTCTTTGCACTGATGGTAAAACGGACTTGAGAAGTTCCCCCCTTACCACTATCTCTGTATTTCTGCCACAGACTGGCACCCTCTCCACTGTGCCAGGCAGGACGCGGCTTTGGTGCATTCAGCCCCAGTAGCTACTGGGGATATTTCTCCCTGCTGCCGGTTCCTTCTGCAAATGGATGTGAAGCCACGCTCAAAGTCACATCAAAGAGCTGGCCTGACTTCAAAAACTTTATAACCCAGTTATTTTTGTTTTACTTATTGTTCTGAAGTCAAACCATTTCCGTACATCAGCTCACGGTGAGGTTGCACAAATACTTGTGTCATATTGGCAATAAGACATAGTCATATGGGAACAATATAAAAGCCAGATATTTCATATTTTGAAGCCATAACCTGTGACTGGGCTGGAAAACAGATCACTGAACTGAACCGGTTTACAAATAAACCACGTAAAGAGTTATTTTTCATCTAGATTACCTCCAAGATCTGTTTTAGAGCTGACCCCACAACGAACTGCATCAGTGCTACCAAAAGGCAAAACCTGGGGCTGGTAAATGCAAAGATGGAAAAGGAGATGGGGTGGCTGCCACCAGAAATCAGCTCCTCTGATACCCTGAAACTCTGAAACTTTGAATATCATGAGACCTCTATCTCTTAGCCTGTATTGGGAAAAAGTGGTGGTTCACTTACCTGGAACTAAGTATCAGGCTAATGGTATCATGAAAAAGCTCTTTCATTGCTGGAGATGCTCATTTTAACTTGATATAGTGGTAAACTTCTGACATCCAAGCATTTCCCCAGTGAAACTGAGGCATCTCAGTCATTCCTCTGCATGAGAGGAGCAGCCCCACACTTCACTGCTTTCCCACCAGGGGCATTCCTGCTCCCTCTGGCACACAGGGCAGGGATACTGAGAGCCCCTCTGATGGGACAAGATTTACGGCCACAGTTTAAGGCACCGAAAGATAAGCTTTGGTACATCTCACTGCAGCAATATAAGAAATTGCTGTCTCCAGCTCTCTGCTTCTTTGGGGTTACCATCTGTCAAACGGAAGCACATGCCAATGTCACAGCTACCTCACCACAAACCCCACCCACAAACCTCAGTTGTTGCTGAAGGGGGCTTTACCCTACAACACCAGATAACATAGGGCAGAGATGAGGAGCAAAAATCTGGACATGAACATTTCTTAGGATGACATGCCAAGTTTCACCAGGCTGTGCCTGTCAGCATCCCTGTGACACTGGAGTTACTGCAGGCCAGTGAGGCTCGTTCATGTGACAAACCCCACAGCAAGTCTCTGATATCTGTACAGAGCTCACAACACATTGCCAGCTCCAGCACCATCCGCTTCATCCCACCCTCTCTGACAGGCTACCCAGCGGACATTTGGGTTCTACAGCTCCATTTGAGTAAACCTTAAACCCTCCAGGTGCCCATGGGTGGGAGTCATTCCAAGGACAAAATGCTGAGCTTTGGCTTGCTGTAATTCTGCACGTTAAACATGGAAATGAGCAGCTCTTTCAGGAGCTGGTAGGTTTCTTGGGAAGTTACATTCTTCCTTTGGCCCAGGCTCCTCACCCATCCTGTGGGCTTGATAGGTATCCTGGGCACACATAATGTCAGGATAATGCAGTTTGCTTTAAATTAGCAAACAGCTGGGGTTATATTGCTAGCAGTACCCATAAGATCACATTATTGCTAGTTCCACAGGTATCTTCAGAAGAAAAGAATTACCTCCACATCAGGTACACCTTAGCGCATTTAGCAGATACACACACGTGCACAGTGCAGAAAATTATTGTGCTCTAATATCGCGGCTGAGGGAAAATGAGGAAGTTACTGTAATAGTAATAGAAGCATATAAGCACAGTATTAAATAGCATATTAATAATAGCCTTCAGGTGTTCAGATATAAAGGGCTGAAGACAGTAGAGGGAGAATAGACAATAATCTGAGTATTTTTCTTGACATGTTGATTTACTGTCCTGCCTACCTTCCTGAAGCATTTAACGGAGCTCTGATGTTCTACATTGCCTCACGTGCACAATAATCACCTCTCCCGTAAAGCACTTGCCTTTAAAAAAATCCCCAAGCTTTAGAGCATACAAAAGTAAATAGCATTAATCTAGAAAGGTCTAATAACAGTAAAAAAGTCCCCCTTTAACCTCTTTATCATCAGCAGCTGGAATTGCTGGGTATGAACAGCCCCTTTTCCCTGGGAACAGCTGCAGTGGTGCCATCACAGGTGAGATGAACTCTGTGGGACCCTGGCTCTCCCAGCTGCCCCCACCCACAGGGCCTTGCTGTGGGAGGATGCTCTAATGGCACCATTGGATTCAAGCACTTCAATGATCCACAAACTAAAAACACACTAAGTAGGGCCTTTGACATAATAGGCAGTAATGTTCTCAAAGGAGCCATTAGATACTATTGAGTAAATTATACTAATTTGGCGGGGGGAAGGTACATAATTGTGTATTTACAAGATTGGGAGCTCTCATACCCTGTTGGCTCCCTCCCACATGTTCACAGCTTTATCCCACCACCTCCCACTGCAGCCATGTCACCTACAAATGGCTCCAGATGGCAAGAGTGCAGGGCACTTATGGTTAGTTGACCTAACCAAGCATAAGGCTAGCTGGTTGTGACACACACAGGATGGGTTTTTAAGGGATGAAGAAGCAGAGGGCCTGGACAAACATCTTCATCACCTGCTATAACCATCATGAAACACCCTGCTTGGACAGCTCTGGGTTTTGAAATGACAGCTTTTTCTTCACGGCCCTTGCTACGATTTCTGTAGATAACAATGACATCCTTCTAATTCTTCAATCCTCAGCTTCCTTTGCCATTTAGCAATTATAGTCATCACGGAAACCTCACACTGTCAGATGGGAGTGGGTGAGCTTGCTAATGTACTGGGGGACTTTGGATCTTTCCCAAGCAGAGTATTTTCAACAACACTTTTCAGTTTCTCAGCGTGTCATATAAGTTACAATTGCTTGTGAGGGAGGACAGAAGGGATTCATTTTCCCAGAGAACGGTAAGAGACTAATAAAATACATCCCAGTTAAAAAAAGAAGCTTTAGCAATCTTCAAAAAATATGCCTGGAAAAGCAAATCAATAAAACATTTGATCCATTCTGGATCAGGACCTCTCTGTCTGTGAAGAGGCAGTGTGCATTATTAAAGCCTCGGGTCGGCAGCAGCCCTGTTACTGAGATGCAGAGAGCACCTTCTCTACCCTCACCTTCCGCAGGGAGGACACGAGAGAACGGCAGCTGCACTTTCTTGCCGTTATTAGTTTGGTAATGTAGAATAATCCTATATCGTCTGTGTTAGCAATACTCTTCCTCCCCTTATGCAGGTAATAGTCTCCATAGCGGAGCGAGCCGAGGTGGACAGTGGTGCTGAAGGGCCCATCCTGTCTTTCACCAGCTCTCTGACAGATCTCACCCAGCTGCAGGTAGGGATGTCACTGCCAGGCTCAGCTAAAAGCCTGCACCCCCACCAGGCGCTTTACCCCACCTCTACCTTCCCCTCAAGGCTGTCTTCATAAAGGAAACCATAGACAGCAATTAAAATTCTGGTCTGCCACCTTGAGCCAGGCTATTTGCCTGCTTATAGCCAAGCACAGTCCTAGTAAATTCAGAGGGGGCTCTTGTGGCATATATCGCAGCACATTTACAGCATACTTATGGTGAGACTTCGCTCCAAGACTCCTGAAATACTCCTGCACAACCCTCTCTGGTAAGGACATACGGCTGCATAAGAGCTGCATTGAAATGAGAGAATTTTCATAAGCATAAAACTGAAATAAAGTAATGGGAAATCAGACTCTCAGTGTGCACCATATTGTTAACTTTACTTCTGAATTGCTATGCTTTTTGGGCAAAGAGGCTTTAGGTCTAATTTTTGATACACTGCTAAATTACTTCATTATATGTTTAATGCATTTTTATCTTACAAAACACTCAGAAGTTGCATTTTTGCCTGCCAAAGGTAATAGATTATACAGGAAGTCATGTCATTTTCCCACTTCCTTTTCTACCTGTCAGCTTCTAAGAAAGAGCGAAGAATGACCCTATTATTTTTTTTTTAATCAAATATATTTTATCTCTTTGTTGTTCTGGGTTTTACTGTGATGTGTGGGTGGGTAAAACTATAAGGATATCTTTTATCATTTCTGAGAAATGCGATAAGAGGCAGACCAGGCGCTTCAACACGGTGCTAATGCAAGGGTGACTAATGAATGAGCATGAAAAACGGACACTTGTCAGCCAGGAATTAGATGCAAACCAGACGAACAGAACAATGCAGCATTACTGTCAGGGAAAGATGGATTTCTGCCCTTGGTAGACCTTTAAGACTCTCTGCGCCTTCTAGTAACTCCAAAGTCAACTTTCCTCCTATAACAAACAATCTAAAGTATGAGCAAGCTTGAAGGGCACAAAAAGAAAAAAAAACCACATTTTTTTCTATACAACTGTCATATTAACTGTGGCCATTGAGAGAAATATGTTCAGTGTGAGCTTTCAGAGAGACAAGGGTTTAAGAAGAATGTGAAAAGACCTCCACAAAAATTATGTATTTCCATACAAAAGATAGCTTGCTTCATATAGGTAAGTATATACAGCCATCCATATAAAACCAAACACGTCATAAGCAAAAAATACAATTAAAACACTAGAGAAAAAGCAAATATGGCCTGGCATAATTTTAGCTGTTATTAGAGGATTGGTATGCAGTATGTAGGCAAGATTTCAAGTCTACCTCCTTCCCTTGAGAGTGTTCTCAAGTGGCAAGGTTCAATTCCGTTTTAATTTTACCCAGACTAATAAGAACACCCAAACAGAAAAATAATTGTGGGAAACAAGTGGTAAAATGCCACTGATGTTCTACAAAGAGAATCCACATGCTTGTGAAAACACATCTCAGTGCATTCCCAAACTTGGATGACTGATTCTTAGTTTGAGTAACAAGACTAATGCTGTAAAACTGGTCTCTTCCTCTTCCATCACTTTCCACAATACAGATAGAGTTAAGAGACACCTTTTTGCTTCCAAAAAAGCCATTAAAGACTGAATTGCAAATCTAAATGTAAGAAACCATGCACTGTCAGGCACACTTCGGCCTTGCTTTTCTGTTCACAGCTGAGTCTATGACCTTTGCTCTGGGATCAATCGCACTAGTGGGTAAGCAATGGAAAGGTTAGGTACATAAACATCTTTTTTTTCCATTTTTTTCTTGTGTGGTTCCAGTTCTGTGTTATTAATTAGATCAAACTAGATTTCCAGTGAGACAGTCACAGGAGAGTCATCAGTCTGTAACCCACAGGATTCCTCTGCAACCTCTATCAATGGCTTTTCTAAGTGTGGTGTCTTGCCCTGAAGAGTCCCCTGCTGTATCAGCTGCAGGCTGGGCGTTGATCAAAGCCTCCTGCCCTCCTCCAGTGCACTGCTGCTCGTGAAATGGGATTGCAGCTGCACAGGGCTGTGCTGTCAGCTGGCCCGCGCATCAGCAGCTGGAGTTGAGGACTGAGGAAATAAGTCAACGCCTCAAAACTGTTCTAATGCTCAATACACAACTCTGTGCTACTCTTTCCTTCTCTGCAGGGGCTGTTTCACTTCTGGCCAGTCCTAAAGACAAATGTTGCAGCACCGCGAGGCTGACACAGCCACCTTCTCAGTCTGGAGAGGAACATCAGGGACGGTGGAGCTTCTACCTTTGCAAAACCCCAGGCAGCTTGTGGCTTGGACTGAGCTTGTCTGTAGCCCTCTGGTGGCCCAGGCAATAGGGCTGACACCCCACACAGCCAAGAAGCAGCATGAGCTTTCACGGCCGAACAGCTGAGGGGGACTGAAGAAGCTTCTTGGAAGTGCACAGCTTGTTTTGGGGATGCAGGCTGCTCTATCCACTGAGTCTGAGCTACAGAGTAAGGTGAGGAACACCCTTTGCTTGCCAGGCTACAGTCTGCGAGACACTGCAGGAGCCCAGGACCTTCTCTCCTCTTTTATTTCCTTTGTATTTTCAGCCTGAACAAATGGGAGGTGCAGACTGGCCAGCCCTTCATTCTGTCAATGGCATCTTCAGCTATTTGGGGATAACACTATACCCCGCTGACTTCCTAGACACTCACTGCCTACAGATCTGCAAAGATGCATTCTTTTCCCCTCCTCTCTTTAGGTCTAAGCTAGTTCAGCCAGGTGCTCCTAAGACTAAATACTCTTTTGCAACACAGCTTCCTTGAGGGCTGTGCTTGTGACCCACTCAATACATTTGGTATTGAAACAACTGTAAAAAAACAAGCAAACAAACTTTATCAAGAATTCACTGAGCAGATGGGTTCCCAGGTGTACATTCATCACACTGTTCTCCTCCTCTTCTATTTTTACTCGGTAGCTCAATATTTTATTGTAAGCTTAACCTGAAAACCAACTTATAAACTTAACTCTATTCATTATTTTATTTGGTGCTTGAAGATGGACTCCTAAGTTCTTGCTTTTCAAATAAATCTAAATGTGATGCTCAAATGACCTAACCTCAACAGGTGCCTTTTTACATGACAGATGTGCTAAAGGTACTAAAGACAGACATTAGAAACATCAAGTGTACGTTACAATTCACATGTAGAATTTACAAGACACTGAAACACTAAAACTGGACACTTTTTATATAAATGGTATTTTATTGTTGCACTTCTGGCATAATAACCTAACCCACACAGCTGTCTGATCACTACTAAAATACAAGCAAAATTTTGTTAACTTCCTGGCTGGATCTATCAGCACTAAGGCCCTGAGTAGACTCTACCGAAAGATGATAATTTCTTAGGCATGACAGTGTCGGTAGAATATTCTCAAGGCTCCTACAGAGGGATTAAATTAATGTAAATTCAGTAAAGGAGTTTTCTTTTGTTTTTTAAGCAATGCTAACATCAAGTCCACCCTATATAGAGTCTTGGCTCTTCAATGCAATGTAATTTGTATTTATTACTGTTGCAAATGCATTCTTAAATTTGGGAGTGGTCATGCCTGTTAACTTGGGAAGTGGTACAGAAACGTGCTTATCAGGAGCACGAGCAGAGTGGTAGGCAGGATTGAATGTGCTAAACGCACAGTTAACCTCTCTGCTGCCCTTTCTGTAGTCTGCTGTTCGTCAGAAATCTCAGCTTAAGACCACATGCCTCAGTCATCCCTTTATTCACTACAAGCAGTAGATATTGATCAGTAGCAACTTAAATGGTACACAAGGAAGGGAGGAATTAAGGTCCTAACTCTGCTAACTCTCGTACACACCAAAGTACACAAACCACATCTTTATGATATTTTTTAATACTGGATATCCTGGACATACCTTCTTCCTATTAAAATTTTTGAGTGTTGTCCTTTCTAGCTCCCTCCGCTTATCTCAACATCCACCCAACTTTGTACCCATCGCAAAGGGCTCTAATGCTTTTGTGGCTGCAGAACGTGTCCTCACAGCTCTGCTTGGATCAGGCATGTGAAGAGGGAGAAGAAAGGCACTGCAGCCATGTGACATGGAGCACGGGCCCCAGCACTAAAAGGTGAGATAAACAAGTATCAGTAAAGAATATGTGATTGTTTTTCATATCTGCTTCTTTGCGTAACTGCATACCCCTTGTAAGCGGGGATAAATCATCAGATGAACCAATCTATTTTTCTGTACCGCATTTATCTTATCAGTATACGCTATCTGACATGCATATATTAACTGCATGCCTTTGAAATAATGTCTGGGAGAATAAAGACTTTCAGATAAGTACGTCGGAAACTAGTACAAAATTATAAGAAAAGATTAACAAGCACAGTTCCTTACTACATCGGGGCTTTTAAAAATCTTTTTTTTTTTTAATTCTGATTTTAAGATAACGAATAAAGGAAAAGAAAAAACTATTCACATCCATTACACCAAAAAAAAGATCAAGTAATAGAAATTACAGAAAAAGCTTCTATTTTCTCACAGATGTTCAACAAATCCAAAACCTGGGAGAAGATTTAGGGCTTGAATTTTTAGTATATTTTCTCAAGGACAGCATGGGTTAACACCATGAAGTCAGTGAAGCTACAGCAACACCAAAGTGTGCAAATGGAAAGTGAGGTTGCTCTATGCACAGGGGCTCAAAGCAATTTGTCTTAGCCACCCCTTTATTATCTGAACTAAAAATTAGGTCAAATCCTGTAGCAATTGTTTAGTCTTTATCAGATGTGTTTTCCAGTGGGTTTAACTCTACTTTTGATTACACAGGCTCAGATCTCATTCATTGTTTTAACAGGAATTTTGCCCTGTTAGGTTTTATCTGCTCAGTGACATCAGCTGTTACAGAAAATTCACATTAAAACTTTATATTCGGTTGCACTTTTCACAGCCAAAGGTAAAGCTGCCCAATCCCCCTTCTTTCTCCCTCCCTCCACAGTAGGAATATTTTTTAATTGAGCAGGAAAACTGTATCAAAACATATTAGTGACTCCTAAGGCTCGTGACAGGGTTTGCCTAGAACAAATCAGAAATGTGAGAATAAATAGGAAATGTGTTTTTGCACTTTCCTAGGCAAATATCTCAGAAAATTTATTGTATCTTTCCAGCTCCACCAAGATACATACATTAGGTGTCACTACTTTGTTGGTTTCTGATATAGCTAAAATGGCAAAGTGAAAATTAATCTCAACAAATCTGCTGGTTTAAGAGGATGAAATGCTCAGCTCTGCTCTCATGGGGAGACCAATGCCCCAGGATGATGAATTCCATGAAACAGGAAAAACATGCCTTTGCAGAAACAGCCTGCACAGAAGGGAGTAATTTCCCAGCATACTCGTGATCCAGTAGTGCAACAGTGATTTGCTGTTAAACGCCCTGAACACTTAGGGAAGCTGGAATGTTGTCTTTAGACTCTGACTCTTTTCCTGTTTATATTGCCAGCATGGGCAACCTTTGAAAACCAGCAGCATCTTTAGTCCATATTTATAGATCACTCCTTTCCTGAATAACTGAAGCTCTTGGTCAAAGCAATGTTGCAATTGATTTTCACAGAGAACTTTCATTGACCAGGTTGTTATGTACTTTCTGACACATGCCTGACCTTGTATTAAACAAACACAAGCTGCTTTTCCAGGATGCACATTTTTCACACTTTCAAATTACTTTTCAGTTAATTCTATTACACGCTCAGTGAACAGTGATGCTGGGTGCTATTTTTCTGTTTGTTTGTTTTAATGGAGTGCAGCTCCAGCCCTTGAGAGGACACAATAATTCCAGAATAAGACGTAAGGGCATAAGGGAGAAAAGACAGAAAGGGGATAAGGAGAAAAGGAGAAGGAGATGAACAGGGAGAGGGAGAAAGAGGGGGAGAGAGAGAGGAGGAGAGAGAGAAAGAGAGAAGCTTTTCTCAATGTGCTAGATATGGCTAGTTATGCTACAGTTGTACCTGTCAAGATAAAATCACCAGGTTTGGGTATTAAGATAAATAATTCCACTTAAGCAGTTTACATGCTCCATTGGCCCCTCACCTTTCCTAAAGGTGTCAGTGCTCAGTCTTGTGCCAATTAAAAGGGAAGACTGCATTGGTGACAAATAAGCAGCTATAGCTACAGACTGATGTGGAGACACGGACTCTTCTGTCCCTTTTGGACATCCTTGATTACCTGGATTAATAAATATGCATAGAACCTATGTTGTATCCCAGCCTCATGTGTAACCATCAGAGTACTTAACCAGCTGTGTTGAAAGGTTATCATGAAACAACTATTATATTGCCAGTGCAGATTCAGTCCTAAGAAGTCAAAGTTGTGAATACAGATGAGTGTTGGTGTAACTGAGTTTAAAACACTGAGTTCAAAACAGTGATCTCACAGACCAAATAACGTCAGAAACTAAGGCATATTCCCCACATCATCTGTCTGAGTTCCTAAAAAATAGGATGGAGTTACCTGATAAATTTATAGAAACCTGTGCATGGACAATTTTGCAAAGAAAGTGCTTTTTCTGCTGGTTTAATATCTGCAGATTGAAGGACTAATACTTCAACCCTTAATCCCAAGGAGTCTTAAGTGACTTGCTTGTGTTACAGCTGTCCAAGAACCCCAAATTCAGGGACAAGAGGTTAAAAAAACTCCAGTAAAATACAAAGCCACATTTGAGTTACAGGCCTATAAAACTTCCTGGTGTTTATTTAATTAGACTTTCCTGGGGAAAAAAAAAAAAGCCACTGAGACTCTGGAAAAATCACTGAACTGATTGTTCCCCTCTTTCCAAAATACAGTAAGAAAAATAAGCAAGCTCTGTTTTATGAGCACCTTCAATAGAAATGTGGGCACCTGAGAAGAAATGTCAATTGATATAAAATAACTTGCATTCACACATAATGATTATGTGTTATATAGAAATTAGGTGCACAGGTATGCCAGCACACTAAAGTTACTTCAATAGCAAGTAAAATACACTTAAGTGTATATAAAATACTTCCAAACTGTGTTAATTTAATGGTCATCTCTCAAGCGCTACCTGGCAGGACATGAAAATCCACTGAATGAGTTAACTGCAGAGTCATAATCTAAAAAACCTGTTCAAACATTGCTAAGCCTCTCTGAAGTACTGACTGCTTGGAAGAAAAAAAGAATTGAAATCACTCTCTTTTGTTTCAGTACGAAAAAGGAAAATCTTCAAAGCTTTGAAAAGCTTCCTGCCACGGGAAAGCAATATGCACACATGTAATGGCATTTCTGCTTTTGCAGGAAGACTGTCCTGTACAATAATTTTAATTCCCCTTAGCCCTGGGGAAATTCTTCTCTGAGGGTAGGCCTGTATGCTAAAGTACAGCTCCCTTTTCCCAGTCAGTTACTTGGACTACAAGCATGTAAAAATGAGTATTTAAATGGCACCTCCGAGATTTGTATCTGAATGTTTATACAGAAGGTACCTCCTCTTTGAAGATTTAACCAAGTAGTACTTTCTTAAGAACAGAAAGAGAATCAAGCCCTTAATGAAGAGGTATAATGACAGAGAGTCCTTCCTCTAATGTGTCTGTGAAAAGGTTTATTTGGCTGGAAATCCTATTATAAATTGTTAGGCACAGTGCAGGAAATATAACTTGCTGCAAATCCAGCTTCTAATGACCTTTTCTCAAAAAATGTGTTTTTGCTGAGGTGAAAGCAGAGGAAGAGAGGCAATTCTAGATGATATATTTTGTTCCTATTATACAGAACAGTATTTCATCACGTGAAAGAGAAATAGGAGTCCCCAGCATGACTACTCTATTACAAAGAAAAGCACCTCTTTGAAAATTAATGAACATTAAATATTTGTACAGTCAAATGAAGATCTGTTTTCAGGGAAGTGGTTGCCCTGTGTTCTTGGGGTCTAAGCTGGGAATGGTTCCAAATAAATACTGAAGTTAGTAGCCATGAATAACAATGATGAAATACTAGGGTTGAGATGACCGCCTTCAAACTCATATTACCAATCTGATCACGTGATATGCTAAACATACACTTTTTTCTTTGCTAAGGAACAGCAGCTTTATTATCTGACTGCAGCAATATATATTTTCAGCTTTACAGAAAAGAACCTGGGTGTTCTGGTGGATACTAACCCGATAATGAGTCAGAAATCTGGCAAATGTTAGCAAATATGGCTAATGCCGTCCTGGCCCATCTTCGAGAAAAAAGTATTGACAACAGGTGAGGGAGCTGATCCTGTCCCTCCATTCAGCCCTTGTGAGGTCACACCTGGAGTGCTGGGACCAGTTCTGGGCTCCCCAGTACAAGACACACATGGATATACTGGAGGCAGTCCAGCAAACGGCACAAAGATGGCAGCATCATCTCTCCTGCAAGAAAAAGCTGAGAGAGATGGGACTGTTCATCCTGGAGAGGAGAAGGCTCAGGGGGATCCCATCCATGTGTATAAACACCAAACAGAAGAGTGCAATGAAGACATAGCCAGGCTCTTTTCAGTGGAGCCCAGTGATGGAACCAGAGGCAATGGAAAGAAGATGAAACACAGGAAGTTCACTCTGAACACAGGGCAACACTTTCTCATTGTGAGGTTGACAGAGCAGTGGCATAGGCTGCCCAGAGAGGTGGTGGGGTCTCCTTTGCTGGAGATATTCAAAAGCCATTTGGAGATGGTCATGGGTAACTGGCTCTAAGTGGCCCTGCTTGAGCCAAGGATTAGATCAGATGACATCCAAAGGCGCCTTCCAGCCTCAGCTATTCTGTGGTTCTGTGAAAAGAACAGCTATCACCTCTTTCCATAGCTTGCTTTGTTAAGGTTCCTGCTCATTAGCTTCAGGCACTTTTACTGGGACATAAAACTGCTGTACTCAATAAATACTGGTTTTGATACCACACATAGAAGAAAAATGAGGTGTAGCTCTTAAGAAGAGAATAAACTGAAACTCTCGTGAATATTTCTGAAGGCCTCAGTTTCAGTATGCATCAAAAACTGCACAAAATACAGAGCCTAAGTGGCTGGAAACTAAATATCTCCCCTCAAACGGCAGAGATTGCACTTCTCCTCACCTAAACACCACCAGCCCAAGCTGCACACCCAAGCACTCACATGCAATGCGGACGTAGGCTTTCCGGCTCTTGGTGGTGCCTGCGGAGCTCCAGGCAACGCACTGGCACCAGTAATCCTCCGGCCCGAAGAGCTCCTCCACTTGCTGGCGGGAAATCTCGATGCTGACCTCCCGGACAATCAGACCTGTCAGGGTGCAAGGAACACTGGTCAGTGCTGGGCTTCCTGATGGACAGAAAAAGAGTGTAGTTACAGAAATCTGCTTGCGGAGTTGCCGGGAGTCCTCACAGCTCTCTACAAATATCTACTCAGCAACACAGACTGTCATAAGGATGGTAAGGGAAAAAACCTCCCACTTTATCGGCATAATGTGAGATGTGGGTGAGTGGAAAACTAATTGCTGAGATTTTGACTTTTATCACATACAGCATGTATTTTAGACAAATCAGGGGAACAGCACCTCCGCTAATTTAAATTATACCACATCTCTAGGACAATCTACATAAAGGGATATTCCAGACCAGTTTTATTTTGATATATCATAAAACCACAAAGTCATTGAATTTGTACAACTTCCTTAGCTCTTTTGTACTTCATCTCTTTTTTCTAGACAGGCACAGCACAGGTAGAAGTCCTTTTACTGTGACACTGAACAGGAAAATGGATTTTAGGCCTGCAGAAAATGTCCTGATACTGTGTAATGATGAGCACATGTGCTGCACTATGGTTATTGCAAGCTGCAAGACTACTGTCACATATGCTGCAAATATTGGGATATTTTTTAAGAGATTTTATAACACAGTGAAACACAGTTCAGTGGCTGACAGTCTCTCTGGCCCTGCCCTCTATAACTCATCTCAGCACAACCCTCCCCCAAACCCACAGTTGCACCCACGAGGACAGTGACCCACTTGCCATCCTTCCAAGCAGACCGATATTTGCCCGCATTTCCCACACAGTGCTCTCTCTGGGGATGCTGTTTTGCTTCTTCGAAGTGCAAGGAAATTTTGCGGTGTCTCAGACACCACTGCAAGAATTGCTGGCAAAATGTGTAGATCCTCTAATGACAACCACTATGTTTCATACTCACACAACCCCTTTCTCTGCTTCAAAATGCACTGCCTGGTCAAAAGGCTCTTAATTACTGGGTGGAGGTGGCAGAGAGTGCTTACACCTTTTCTCAGCATATTTGGTCTTTGCTGATGACGCCCAAGTATCGACAAATTTCTAATGCATGCCTGCCTGTAGAGAACACCACTGCCATTTCAAAAACATCTTGCAAACAGCCTTGAATATATAAATTCACATACAAATCTTTTGTGCAGTGAGACTGATTTTCTTTTTCTTTCCAGAATTGCCAGGAAACTGAACTGAATTATCCTTGGATCAGAGCATGCACAGTTTGTCACCATCACCAAACACCAGAGGTCAGGTCCTTCTGCTGAGCACAGACTTGAGCCTGTGGAGGCCAGCTACCCTCAGCCTCCTGCCACACGGCTTACAAGGGGATATTCATAACGTGAATGTTCCCTATTGTACTGCATGGCGTGTTCCTCAAGTGCTGGAAACCAGGCCAGCCCTTTGATTTGCCTCCGGCCTCACAGAGGCTCCATTCAGGGAGCCAACGATTAATTACTGTTTGCACACAGTTGTGCACTGTCACTGTGGCTGCATGCTGCCTGCATCCCAAACTTGGGCAACAACCTGGCAGCAAAAAGGAGTTAAGGCATGGAACACCGCAGATTTCTCTGGTGGGAATGCCTTCTAATGAGATGCATTTTCCTGCTAGAAACTATCACAGCCCAGCTCCCTTTTTATTTCATTATCCTTGACATCTTTAGCCATTGAATAATCAGTTACTTTGGGGGAAACACTTAATAGCTCTTCTCCTTGAAATGAAATACTCAAAATAAGGCAACAGCACTCCAAAGAGTGGGAATCAAAGCAGTGCATGGGCATTTGATGTGCAGTGAATACTATGTTATAAACTTACCCTGCTTTGATGAGCTAATTTGGCTCTGAAAGAGGTCTGAGGGATAGCTTTTGTCCTGGTGAGAAGAGCATGAAGTGGGTGAGGAGGGAGCATGTACATTACATGCATAAAAATTATTATATTTTCCCAGTGCAACTGCTGTTAGCCTAAAGATTACTTCAGTTCATTCCCACAGTTTTTATTGCACTAGTCCAGGGAGCTTTTGAAGGTTACAATATTATGTTTTTATAATAAGCCTGATTATGACAGAGCTTGATGGAGCAGTGGACTTTGTTACCCAAGGGCCAAAATAAGCAGGCTCATAATGACCATACTGGTTAATAATGATTATGAAATAGTCTTAACACTCAGGACACAAATGCCATTTTCTGATTGTCTGTGGAAGATAGAAAACTATATGACAAATAGCTGCTCCCTCTGAATGCACCAGCAGAACTTTTTATCTCTGACCTCCTGAGATGCCTTCTAATTCAAAATAACGAGCTACTCCAGGTAATGTCTTTTGGGACAGCTGTGAAGTACTGACAGGTTTCAGGTTATTCAAAGTAATTCGGTCTTTGAGTAAAATCAACAGTTGTGCCATAACCAAAGAGATGCACACCTTCTTTCCATAGCAAATAAATTCCACCTCTTACTGCTTACAAGCAAAAAATGTCATTTTGTCTTTATCTCTGAGGTAAACTATCTTTCCTAGAGTTCAAAATGTATCTAACCAGCTGGTGGTGCCACAAGATCGTCTGGGATATACAGATCCATGGCCAGAACTTGGAGCTGATTCTACCACTGCTTCCCAGCATTGCCCACTGTCACCTCATTGCGCAAACAGCCACATTGATTTAGTAGAAAACCCTCACCAGCTGAAATGCACCCACCCTCAGACCCTGGGGCAAGCACAAAGGGACACGTTTCCCGTGTTGTACCAACTGGCAATCTTACTCCTTCTGCTAGCACACTCCAACATCACCCCTAACAGAAAATCCCTTTCTAGGCCATATTGCAAAAACTTCAGTTTGCTGAGGTATCTCAGATAGCAATTGCCTTGTTACCAGCTGACACACTGCGGTACATCAGATTTCACAGAGGAGCTGGCACACTCTTGTCTGCTTTCATTCAGGAGTGTATTGCTTATCTGTCTCATGTGGGCACCAAGTGCAGGAAAACCCTTGCATGATGACTTCAAACAGAGATCATCATCTTGTCTCTGTAGGACCTGCTTCTGCTTCTACACCAAAAAACATTAGCTAGAGCAATGAAAAAGAAAAAAAAATTAAAAAGGAGAAAAAAGCTGAAAACCCCATGTCTCAATATTTCCAGATAATGTGACATGCTGCACCTCTTATTCAGAGGTTTATCAAATAACTGTTTATCAAATTTCTTGATTACAGGTGAGTGAACAATCTCTGAGAGCAAAATTAGAAGTCGCTTTATAAAATGAGTCCTTATATTTTGCCCAAATATACTTAGGACAAGATAGACTAAGAGATTAGCAATAATTTATGCATCATATAACCTACCTGGTACTGGCCAATTCTACTTTGTCATTGTGCTAAGTAACAAAATGTCATCTTCTCACAGACAGTAAATCTTCTATCTTACCTTCTTCTTTAGAAATATATTGAATATTTCAGTCTAGTTCTTCATATGGCTAAGCTACACAACAGGTGAAGATACACAGCATAAATGTGGGGGTTTTTTTGAACTCTTGAGTAAGCTACACATTTCCAGAATTACATAATAATCGCTTAGATGGTGGAACAACCCACAAGAAGTCAGGATCTTCCTATTTCAAGCAATGCAATAACAAACATAGCTGAAGGGAAATAACAGCAATGTGGGCAGCTAGAATGCTTGACAGGTTCCTTCTATAAATCCACAAAGAGCTAACCGAAGGGATATCCATGACCATATGATGACATGCTCAGCATATAAAGCTGAGAGAAGAATAAGGAAGATGTTCAGAGTGGTGGTATTTGTCGTCCCAAGTCACCTGTGATGGAGCCATGCTTTCCTGGGAACACCTGCGTGCCCACCGAGTGTTAAATAAATTCTTTGTTTTGCTTTGCTTGTACAGTTTCTGGTTTACCTATTAAACTGCCTTTATCTCAACCCATGAGTTCCCTCACTTTTACCTGTTGGGTCCTCAACCTCATCCCACCAGGGGAGGGAGGAAGGAGGGAGGTAGGGAGGGACTGAGTGAGTGAGTGAGTGGCTGTGTGGGGCTCAGTTGCCAGCTGGACCTAAACCACAACAACCAGTCTAAGATATTATTTTGCCCTGATAGTTTTCTGTCCAGTTCAGGATGGATGACAGCAACAAAGAAGGCTCATGACATTTGTCATAACTGGTCTGCGATTATGTCTCAATCCAGTGAATTAAGTAGGTTGTCCATAAGTCACAATTTTTTTCCTACTTACTAGCACAGTTTATTCAATCATTCATTTCAATAAAATAAATGTATTTCTGGGACTAATACAACCTGGACTCTGAAAAGAACTTTACTTATTTCTGTGTTTGCACATTATGAGGGATTACTGGGCAGAGAGAGGCAGAGGGTAGAAGGAACATCGCTCAGTCTGCCTATTGCTAATGTGTGTAGGTCAATAAGTATGGGGAGAGGCATCAGCTCATGGTGTATATCAAAATCCAAGTTACTACCCCTCATGGAGCAAAAGGAAGTGTGAAGAGGGAATCATGCCTTATATGCATGGTCTTTTATTATAACTGTATCCTAGAAACACAATCAAGCAAAGACACACTTCATACACACAGTCCCCAAGTGCTTAACTTAGCTGGCTATACAAACTGTGAGGTAGATTATCTGGTCTTCAGAGGCACAAATGTTATCTTTTTTAATGTATGCAAATGTAATGTAATTGTAGATATTATGGCAGATTATTGATAACTGCAATTATAACTCATGGGTTCCATATTGCATCCACTGAAGTAATTGGCAAATTTCCCAATGATTTTAAAAGAAACAGATTTGCTGTTCAGACTCATTTCTTTCTAGGGAAACAAAAATGTCTCAAAGTTCTATGACCATATAAGACAGCACAAGACAATAAATGACCGCCATAAACATCAGAAAACAGAAAATTATAATCAATTAATCAAATGTAATTATTCAGCCTGAAGTCAGTCGAGGTCACAGAGTTAATATCTACACCTCACTGGGCATCATTCTGCCAAGAAACTGTTTTGATGTATTTTGGCTGTCATAACTGTTCGGTGTTTGAAATTAATACCCAAGATGTGTGAAAATACTCCTCAGGACTTTGACAGAGCAATTTTGGTGAAAGTGCTACATTGGTATGTGTTTGAACCCTCCGGCAGAACAGTAAACAGGAACTATTTAGTCGCAAGACTAAACTGCACTTACAAACTCAAAGAAACTGCATGGATACTTTGTTTATTTTCTCTGTAAGTAAAAGTTCAAACAGTTACTGTGCTTTTGTGCTTTCATTTGCCCAAAAGGTATTCATTAATTAGTAATCACATACGCCAAAGAACACATTTCTCAAGGAGATGGAACTTTATGACCTACTGGTCTGGAGAAAGACATTACAGTAATACCTGCATATAGATTGCAGGTATATCACAGCCACGGCAAATAAGCATGGAAATAGAGCCCATTTTCACTAAGGTAACTTGTAACCCTTTACACATTCAATTTTGTGAAGTCAGTTCTCAGAGCATCCTCACAAACCTGATATTCTGTGCTGTTGGTTCCCTCTCTGCTTAGACAGGCACAGGTTTCCCTGAGTGATTGAGACCCCAGATCTCCCTTCCCACTGCTTGGTGGGGACACAGAGGGCAGGGACAGTGTTTCTGTTTGATGTAGAAGAGGCTTTGGGGAGCCAGCAGAAAAACAGCTCTGGATTAGGGAGATTCCTCTGCACAACCATGAACACATGCTGCTACAGAATCAAATTATACAGCACGTCACTTAGAAAACCATGGTCTGTCCCCACTCAGGTCCTCAACTTAGACACGGCAAAAAGTGTGGTGGCTTGCGCAGTCTTGAAATAAATCAGTGCCAGTCTGAAACAGGCCATGCTTTCTGACTCACAGTCCCTTTTCCTAGCTTTTAGGAGTTAGGAGAGGGGTAGGAAGGGATACTTTATGAATGTTGCTCAGTCAGGACAGATTTGAAGGATGTGAGTATACACACCTTTATAGTGCAAGATGAGGGTGGAAGGAGAATCCTGATACCAAAAAATGAAGGTCAGAGTTTTGCAATCATTTCAGGAGCGGATGGATTATCTCCACAGTGTTTGGAAAAAAGGATGAACGCATTTTCAGTTCTCATATTCCTCACCTGTCTTAAGATTTCAAACAAAGCATCACTCCAAAAATACTTAAAATGGTAGCATAGTTTTTGCTTCATGGAAGTGGCCAAGACCATAGGTCAAAGTGGTATGGCTGTAAACAGATTTAATAAAAGGGAAATAGATTGGTTTCTTTTCAGGCAGTCCTTTGTCCTTTTACCTTTAATAGCAAAATTTAAGTGACCAAAGCCAAGAATTATGATCTTTTTACTTATGGATAGTATGGAATGACCTGTCCAATTTATTTAATTGCTCATCACAGGTGCTATAAACAACCTGTGTCTGTTCGCTTTACTTCATGAAATAAATTTTTTACAAAGGTTAAAAGAAAATCAGTGCTATGCAGGAATTTAAATTTATTTACCCTCTTGCAGAGATGGATCCCTCACAGTCAGAGAGTTATTCCACTCCAATATATCAGAGTACTTAAGCTATAGAATTTGATGTTTAAAAATGAATAAATAGGCTATGCACAAGAAGAACGGCTTCAAATATTAAAGTTCTTGCTGAGAAAAATGTATTCTGTGCACCCTAATGGGACTGAGATGATTGCAGAATGGCACACTTTGCCTATAGCTTATTTTCTATATAGAGTACATGCAATCTTAACAAAAGACAGATAGACAGATAGATATCCAGAGATAGTTTAAAAGAGTAAACAGCTTTTACACCCAGTAATCCTTCACACTCTGACTGCCTACACCTGGTTTTGTCTCAATATACTGCTTTTCTATAAATTGAGGCTGGCTGGAGACACGAAATGACTGCATGAAGATCACAAACAATTTCCCACAAATATTAGCTTAAATATTTAAATTAGAGGCTTCCAGCTATTATTGGTTTCTTCATAACTTTCTCTTTAGGAAACAGATATATTCTTAACTCAGATTAACACAGGTGAAGGCAACAACGTAATAAAGTCAAGATTGCTTTAAAACCCATGTCAAGTTTGCACAGCCTTGCATCACCTACCTATGTTATCTAATTACCACCTAATGATATTGAGTTAAGCTAAAATCCCAGCTCCCCTAATATTTTTTAACTGGCTGACTTACACAAAAATTACAAAGGACTGTCTTCAGAGAGATTTTACTTTGAACTGGAATTAAAGAATATGTGTTCTGTTTGGGTTTTGTTTTCTTTTAGTGAAAACAAGGCGTTTTTGTTCCTTTCCCATTAACAACTGAAGGACCAAGTTGTGTAAGATGCAGGGAAGATTTCAAAACAGAGTTCTTGGATGCTGGTGGAAAACAAACCATGTGCCCTGGGCCCTGCCAGCATGGTGAGAGTGGGCAGTACAGCCCTCTGGGTTTGTTCCCTTGAAGAAGGTAAAATAGCCCCTCTTATCTCCTCCCCTGGCCAGCCTTGGCAGCTGATTGCTTTACATCACCCTTGAACTACTGCTGTTTAATACCTTAGAACAGCATTGGATTGCTTGTTCTCAGCCTATAAAGCATTCAGAGATAAAAGAAAAACACCTCCCACTTTGTTTCTTAATGAAGGCTATTTTCTGGTTGACAGCAGTTTTTGCAAATACGTACAAATTGCTCCAAAATTCATTGCTCTCTTCCACATACAACAACGTGTGCCTACAGTTGCCACATTCTTTTTTCCTTTTTCCTGGAACAAAAGCAATAAGCTCCAGCGTAGCAGGACTCCAAAGGCAACCTCCCTACAAATATATATTTACATTTAACAATGGGCAACATAATTTCTGAACTCGCAGAGGCTAAAGTTTAGGAGCAGAAACAAATGTGACTCGAAGCATCTTGACCCAAAAGCCATCCTGACACTAAGAAACCCCAGGTGGCAATACCCAAACAATTTCTTGCCTGGCTGGTGCTACTTACAGGGAGCAGAAAGAAGACAGGTTGTCCACAGGGAAAAGCACGAGTGTGAGCTCTTAGCAGCTCCAGCTTTTGGGTCATAGCCCAATCTTCCCTTCTTTTGATTGAGGAACGTGCAACTGAGAAAAGATGTTGGTTTAGTTTTTTTCAAGGGCCAGGAAAAAAACATGCCAATGGTTCGTGTTTCACTTAAAGCAGCTTTTGAGACTTCACAAAGAAAATCTGTGCACTTTTTATTTCTGGTTCACAGGATTTACATGCTCTTTTTAATGATCTGGGCCTTCAGCAGTGGGTAATGCTTCCCAGTCCCCAGCTTAGTGCTCATGCAAAATTGAAGCACTTTTGAGGCAGTTTAGAGCCTGCAGATGAATCTCAATGTGCAGGCAAAAAAGAAATAATGGTTGTTTAGCACTTCACAAGAAGAAGCAGAGGAAATTATGAAAAAAAAAAAAAGAAATCTATTGAACTTCAAACATCTGGGAAGCCAGCTGAGAGCATCTGAATTTTGAACAGCATGTTTACATTCCTTTCGCATAGTGCATGGGGGCAGGGAAATGAACAATAAATGGGTTTGTGTGTAAATTTATATACAAAAATATATGTCAAGTTGTTTATTTTACTAACTTACCAACTTACACATGTTGTAGATCTAAAATATGTATCTGCACACGTACGTGTGTACCACATCCACTCTGCATGGTTTTGAGAAGCAGAGACAACATGAAAATGCCTTATTTCTGTGAACTTGATGTGATGACACAGTTCAGTGGCTGGTGCAGCTATTGTGGGAACAAGGACAGTCTGAATGTGACACAAGGGGTCACTCGGGAGCCTCCTCAGCAGTGGTTTTCCTATTTTTTTAGTCTGCAATGTGCAAGAACAGCAGGTTGGGGGAGAAGTTTAAGACCCCCATCATTTTTTGCCATTGTTGTTCTGCATGCTGGGGATGGCATTTCACAGGTGACCTGGGTATCTTGAAAAAAAAGAGAAAACTGAAAAGCAAAGAAGAAAAAGGCTAGCAGCTGCTTTCAAAGCAGCTTTGTCCACTGCGCTGTCAAGTGAAGTGACTTTCTCCAGACAGAGATGAAGCTCTGGGAATTTACTGTCTGCTCCCCAACCCAGCATGTTTTCAGGGTTGTGCCAGGGCAGCAGTCAAAACACCAGCTCCTGAACACCAGGAGGTTTTTCTTAGTTTGTAGTGAACAAAGGAATCATGGCAGGAAGGCGTGCAAAGAGGCAGCCTGGTGGTCACAGAAGTCCTTTGGTGTGTACATGTTTCTGGGTACAGCACAGTTCATGATACTCTTCAGCTAGAGGGGGGCACCAGGGATGCAAGCAAGTTCCTCTGCAGATTCACGTGACTTTGACATGAAAAAAAGACCTCTTAAATTATGTAAGTAAATGCCAACTATAGCATCCCTGTAAGTCTAGCTGCCTCCTTTTACGCTTTTTTTCTAGGTATCCACCACTGAATTCAAATACTAGTTTCCACCTTAGCTGAAAAACAAAAGCACTAAACCTAACCCCCAAAGGAAACCTGATCCACTTCTAGGCGTTGCTGTTTCTCAGGGCTGGCAGTCCTTACTCCTCTTCAGAGGAGGGAGCAGCAACCAACCCAGGTGCAGTGTCAGCACTTGTTACAAAAACATAATTATAAAAGTCACTGGGAACCCAGAAACTGCAATCAACCAACCAAGATCCTCTCTGAATCAAAACCTGGGAGCAAAAAATAGAAGAGGCTGCAAGAGCCTGAAGATTTGTATTCAGGGGGTAGAAGAGACAGAAGAGTCTGACAAAAGACTCACTTTCTACTCTTACAATCAAGATATGAAGGGGATGAGAAGTTATGAGGAATTGTGAAAGGCATTCCAACAAAACCTGAGGAGAAAGAGCTGTACGTAACCTTGCAGGTGAATGGCAGCTCTGCTGGTACTTACCACATCATGCTGCTCATTTATGTACAAATTGGGAATGCATGGGAATGACAAAATGAATACAGGCAGTGAACCTGTAAAGGCAGCACAAAATTAGATCCTGTACGGGTCAGAGCTGTGTGTGACAGGCACCTCTCTTCCCCTTCAACACTAGCAGTGATTTGGCACCCTACCTGCACAGCAAAAAAAGCCTCGCTAAATCTGATCTGTGTGCAAAGCTTTGCTCCACACAAACGGGTTTTTTTTCTAAAATAAAATCTAAAAAAAAATAAAAAAAGGGAAGGATTTCTCCAATGTAGCTTTAAGGAACAGGAATTCTTCAGGCGATGATTTCTTTGCCTAATGAGCTAATAGAGGAAGACATAGAAGATAGCACTCAGGTAACTGAGATACAAGCTTAGACAGATATCAAGGGAGTCTGGAAAACACTTAAATGTTTAGCACAGTCACTAAGACCCCAATGTCTCTAAACAATGTTAGACTATAGCCAGATACCCTGGCTGCATCAGACTATAACTTGTTTGCCTAGAAGAAAAACTAAGGTATAATTTTAACCTTCCATTTCCCTGAGTATATTCAGGTATTTTTGCAAAGAAACTATAGATCTACTAGTCCTACATTTTAATTAACTGAAAAAACTACACTTACAGGATGCAAGTGTTCCTGCCAGGGTGCTACTGACTGCAGCACTTTTGTTTGACAGCCTACGAGACCTTGGCTGTGCTCTTCTTTTCTCCCATTACTGTATCCAAGAAGCAGCTGTTTTCCATTTAGGCCAGTGGGTGCAGGATGGAGACTAAGCTTTGGGACTCACTTCCAAATCAAGATCACATTTATGAGCCTTTCAGGCATCAGACCACCCTCGCCGCAGGGGCTCCAGATCCCACACAAAGGCCTCAAAAGGAGATGGGGGACACGGATGGAAAAAAGAAGCATTGCTGTGCAAAGCTGTGGCTAGTTGGAAGCTGTGGTGGGTGGACTGATGTCAGAAGACGTCTTTTGGGGAATTAATGCAATTACAAGTGTGTAACAAAGGGTTCAATGAAGGAAAAACTTGAAGGAGATAAGATGTAGGCTGGAAATATTCAGGTGGGTATCTTCAAATGCTTCAGATGAATGTACTTGGCATCCATATTCCTCTTCTAATTATTTTAAATAACTTTATTTCCTGTCTCAGATTTGTTTTTCTAGAAGCCCACAGGAAACCTCCAGGACAATTAGGCAAACAGCTGCAGATAGGAAGTTAATGCTGCAATAAGAAATTAATAAATATCGTAAAGCTTTTATCTTTTGGTCCCAAAGCACTTTGTAGAGGTAAATAACAGAGACACTGAGTGATTTGCACAGATAAACGGTGAATATACAGAAAATCTGGAATGGGCAAATGACCCTTCCCATGGGCCCATCATTACTCAGAGGAGGAGTATGAGAGGGATTAACTTGAAGGAAGAGTAGCTCCCTCTGGGTCCCCTGTTAGCATGCCTGAAGACCCTGAAGGATAGAGCAAGGCTGGGAGAACCTGCCCCAGTCAGCTTAGCACCAGGAGGGTTTGTGAGGCCCACCGCTGCTGCCTGCAAAGGTGGCTGGGCACACACACCCACACGGAAAAGAGCTGCTGGAAAGGGCAGCAGTAGCAGAAGGACAGGCAGGTCTCAATGGCTGTGAACACAAAAAGAAGGTGTCTTGGTCTAAGAGCTGGAAGCAGCCTTCCGCAAAGGCTTAGAGGGAAAAAAACCCCACATACAAGAGTTTGATTAAATAAGAAATTATTGATATGTTAATGCACGTATTGTAAGTGAATACTATACTCAGCCGAGTCTAAACACAAAAACCCTCAAGTCTTTTGCAGGCCTCTAAAAAAAAAATAATTTCCCTAGGCTTGGGGGGTGGCTTGGTACTGTAAGATCTGCTTCCAGAAGCAAATATCTGGTCCAGTGGTCTTATTCTGTTTACAGAAGTTTATTTCCCTTCTTCAGGTATGTCCTGACCTTAGCAATTTCTCCACTTACTTCAACAAAAACCCCCACTATTTTAAATGCATATCGTAGAAAACGGTGATTCTCAGCCTCACTGTGTTTTTCTTCCGATGCTTCCAAAATGGCTACTTCTTCTAGACAAATATACTAATTACTCAAGATAAAAGTGCAAACTTTGCTTGAAAACATTGTCTGCAGCAGCTTTGTTGTTGGGTATTCCCTTGATCCGGGTGAGGGGAAACCACGTTCTCAGCAGCTGATTTTGAAGATGCAATCTGTGAGAAGAGAGAACTTCTCTTTGCAGCAGTGATGGGCACAGGGCTCCTCTTCCCCAGGAGAGCTGCCTGTCAGGCCACAGGGAGTGACAGGCCGAAGGAAGATGGCCCAAGTGACAGCAAAAAATGTCTGCAACTTAAATTTCAAGTAGGAAAAAACCCATGGGTTTCTTAATAAATTTTATGCAAGTAAAGAGCCTGTATTTCCCCAGAGAGTTCCAGTTCTTCGGAGAAACAGAGTTATGTGCTTCTTTCTGCACCACCCGTAGCCTTTCAGACCATACATATATAAGCATGTTTCACTTGCAGCAACCTTCCAAAGAGGGAACAGACTTCAAATTACGGAAGAAAACAGATTGTAGCATCAATTCTAACCCACATCTCAATACTATTCATAGGAGCATTTGGGAAGAGATACTCAGACACATTTTTAAATTTCCTTGAAATGAGCTGGATTAGAGCAGAGTATTGAAGGAGCAGAGCTAAAAATTGGCAATACGTTGCTGAGAAATAATTATTTTGTATATGGGTGCTTGATGTCTGTAATGGATTTGATCCAATGATAAACGGAAAATGAAATGACTTCTGACAATGGCGGAATGAAAGCAATCCTTATTTATGATGTGTGGCTACCCTTACTAACATAACCCCAAGGTATTCTACCCCAGAGAATCAAAATATTGCAGGCTAAGTCTAACTGAAGCATTCAGCATCACTTGTTATATGTTTAGTGAAGTTTATAGGGATACTGGCCGCATTTGCTCTTTTTCCTTATCTTCCGGATTCTTCAAAAATAATACAGAGAATTAGGAGGCTGCAGCATGTCAAGAAGCAAAAGAGATTAAGTAAAAAAGATGGGCAGAGAAAGAAAATAGCTGTAAGGAAAGGAAGATCTAGGGGTAAAAGAAATGAGTAAAACATTATCCCTCCACATCTCTCCCTGAGCTGTGCTTACTTGGGGATTGGGGGCACTGGAATTTTGTGTTCGGGCTGCCAAATTAAGTTCTTCAACACTGTTATTCAAAGACATGCAATACTAAGAAATAACGGTATTTATTTTTTTATAAAAAATATTAAGACAAACAAATGCAACTCCTCAAAATGAGAGGCTGCATGATGACCTTTGCTGTATAATCAGAAGTCCCAGCTTAAACAGTGCCTGTGACTTTTGTCATTAGGGCAATGCAGCCTTCTAATATATGGTGTGACAAGCTCCAAAATAAATAGCTTTCATGAGATGTACACACAGAAAGGAAGATGAAGCCACAGAGCATTTTGGGCTGGAAGTGACTTTCCTGCCTCTATACATGGTGCCAGAAGAGTACAGTGACTGTGAAGGTTTCCCCGCTGCCGTATTGGCTGCAGGATCTTGCAAGAGCTGCTTTGAAGGCAAAAGGGCAAATGTCAATCCTTGATCTTTCTGCTGAGAGGGTGATCTATTAAAGACTTGGCTAGGTGGGTATCTACTCCCTCGACAGGCTGCCAAACCCATTGCTTAAGGTAACAAACTCCATTTGCCAGATCAATGCTGACCCTATGTGAAAAGCTCGGTCTCCTTTCATTGAATCTGCAAGTCATCCAAAAATACTTTATTAATTGGGAAAGGTAATGGTGGGAGGTGAGCGTCAGAATCTCAGTGCTGGCTGTGTAAAGAAACTGAAAAAAAGAAGTCAGGTTTCTCTCTGAAAAGAAGTGCATATTTGTCCACTCCAAGTGCAGTTTAATAAACCCTCTTAATCAGACAAAAGGGGGGGTCATCAGCAAACTCCCCAAGCCCTCCCCTCCCTATGCATCCCAGCAGAAGAAGATAGACAGTGTAGGCAAACAGTAACGCTGGTTGAATTGCCCAATATGTCTATTTAATTAGCACTTAAAGAATCACAAATGTTTTCTTGTTGCTTGAAGGAGAGAGAAGAAGAACATGTCCCTGGCACTGCAGAGGGCAAGAGGGGGTTTATAGACCATTTCACCTTAATAGTCAAGGAGAAAATGTTACAATGCATATCCAAACTGGAAAGACAAAAAAAAGCTCCAGATTTTTTTCTGCTTTTCTCTTGTACATCACTGGGATGTGGGGTTTGATATAGCAGCATTTAATCCCTCTGGACAAATTAAAGGGGTGAAAGACATTGATTTTCTATACATTCATGATTCTTCCACCACTGCAGAACCGGCATGCGTGTCTTGGAAAATATTTCTCCATAAAAGCACATATGCAAAATAAAATCTTAGAATCATAGAATAGAGTGGGTTCAAAGGGACCTTTAAGGTCATCTAGTCCAAATGCCCTGCAATGAACAGGGGCATCTGCAGCTAGATCAGGTTGCTCAGAGCCCCATCCAGCCCAGCTGTGAACATTTCCAGGGATGGGGCACCCACCACCTCTCTGAGCAACCTGTTTCAGTGTTTTGCCATTCTCATTGTAAAAAAATCTTTTGCCATAGTCATTTTCAGAGGTACAGTAATTTGGAAAATATGCACAAATTGCTCTAACAATTATTGATGCTATTGAACTTCCTGCCCTGTAACAATGGAATTTTCTTGCCCCCAAAAGCATCAGTTCTGCAGGGCTCCTTTTATTTTTGTTGCTGTTATCTTTTATGACAGTCAGCCATAAAATCAAATGTTGCCTCAAAAGAACTCTCATCTTTGTTTTTCAAAACCAGTGTTCTTATTCTTTCCTACATTAATGGGAAAATATTCCAGAAACATAAAGGCATAAAAAAGACAATGCCCTGCCTTGTATTTCACGTACACAGGAAATGAAAGAGTCAAAGATGTGCACATTTCCAAAGCCCCCATTTGATTTCTTTATGAAAACGCTTAGCTTTTTCCATAAAGAAGAAAACTTCCAGTGAGTCTGAGGATCTGAAAACAGAATGTAATGATCGTCTGTGTAAAGCCTCTGGTTTCTCAGACTCCATCAGTCTAAAACATTTTGCAAGGCTCTCTCTTCAAGCTAATTTAATTAAATAAAGTGGTACTAGAACACCCTGTCACTATTACGGTTCTCATCCTCTCCAACCAGAAGGTAACAACTCCCACAGAGTCCCTGTGCATGTTCTTTACAGCAATGCTTTACCCACTGTTTAAAAGCACCTCACAGTGCAAAGTATATCTAACTATTACTCTTATTTTGTACCTTCTCTCTTTCACAAAGAAAAAAAAATACAGAGAAAAATTACATAAATATTTATTTTCCTCTCAAAAATTAACCTTCTTAATACATACAACATTTCTATCTAGCAGCTCTCTTCAATAAGAGCTTGGCTGCACTCTAATTCCATCTCCTGTGCCATTGCTATTGCTGTGCTGTTCTCTCTGGTCTTATCAACGACAGAAACAAATTTGCCTTATGAGAAGAGTTAATCATCTCTACATAGATTTCATTCCTGGGCACAGGCTCAAAGCCCATGAACACATAATCTTTTGCAAATCAAAACCTATTTCTCTCTTTCATGCATCATTTACAATCCCAAGATGATGTACTGCTAGCATCACACCTGTATTTTAGTTCGCTTTCTTCCTGATTACTTGTCCTTTAGAAAAGAAAGCACAAGTGACCTTTACTCTTTTCCTCTCATATTTTATTGTCTGTTTGCCTTGTTTTCCTTTGCTCTGCTTGTCTATGTAAAGAATTGAAAGCCTGGTTCCAACCCAGCAGCAGAATATCTCCTCAGCACCATCGTCTTTTCATAAGCAGGCAGAACAGAACTTAAGAACAATAAAATACCAGGAAAGAGGAAAGCACACAGTTTTCAGTTGCTGGGATTACACGACTGACCCTGCAGAAACACTGTGTGAGATCCCTTTGAGCCCCAGGTTACCCATGTGAAGTCTAGACCTAATCTGGTTTGTGGGCAATTTCTCCTGCCTCTCTAACCACAAGCCTGCAGGCACCGGCAGCAGCAGCAGTGTAGGCTTGGACTGCCACCCTTACACCACCCTCTGAGCAGCTCAGTCATTACTGCTGTGCCCTAGGTTACAACTGCACTAGCTAGTCAAAAATAGCGAAAGAAACCAAAATAGTATCAAAAGTGATAGAGTCCGAGGGCTCTGCCAGCCTGACTGGTGCAAGCTGCCAAACTGATATCTCCTTCTTTGGGTGCTGGAATGAAACCTCACAGTCATTGCCTCCTGCAATTTTTTTCTACAACTTCATCTGCAGCGAATATATTTTCCTGAGCTTCCACTGCTTTAAAGAAAACACTATTTTACCACAACCTTAATTAAATTCTTTACCCATTCCTATACCAATTATGTGCTATGAGCCCTAGATTCCAAATCTGCCTACAGGAAGGTGCACAAACACTGCAGCTGTGACATGCATTAACCAATATTCTGGCAACAACCAGGCTGACTGACAAATTTGGGCTTTGATGACAGTTTCATTTCAACAAGCTATTAGTATGACTAAGTTTGTGGCTCTTGTGCTAATAATCTGATGTGCACAGCTTTTGACATCCTCTTCCCCCCACCCCACTCCAGTAGATGATACTAATCTTTAATTGGATCTGGTTCTCATTTGCATATAATTGCTGTTGTTTGTCATGCAAAATATTTGTCCTCTAACATATTTTGGTGCATCTCTTTTAAAGATTTGCCTTTTATACTTGTAGAATGCAATTTCCTTTATAGCATCACCAAGTTTTCCCACAATGAGATTTTTGAGAAAAAAGAATGAATATTTCACCTGTTGTGAAAAATTTTCATGTTTCTAAATGGTGATGTTCAAGAAAGCTTAAAAAAATTAACCCAGTCATAACTGTCCTTCTGTTTGCCCTTCTTCATACCCTTGGGCTCTCATGGAGTAAAAAACCCTGAAGATGTGTTAAGCAACAAGAATTTATTTTTTGTTTTTAGTGTTTCTCCTGCAGTCAACTTGTGGAAAAGCCAGTTTTAACAAATGACTACGCAGGAACCAAGTCTAATACAGACTTTTTTTCTACAGCCTTTCTTCCTACACCCACCTTCTCTTTTTCAAGTAAGAGTACCAAGAAAAGCTTATGCTTTTGATCTCTGTGCAAATAAATGAGCTGAAACAAATAAAACCTGGTTCACAAGAGACTTCCAAGACATCTGGTGGAGTTATTTTTCTAAGTAATTAGACCAAGTGGTGGTGTAATTCCCAAATGGAAAGTACCCTCTCACTTGGTATCCAGTTATTTCTCAGAGCCATCAAAACAGCAGTAAGTCCTGCTTCTCTCCTTGCATGTGTCTCAGACTCTATTGATTACCAGTCTTCCCAAACGCTGCTTTATTACTCAAGTTTTTAAAACCCCCCTTCTTTTTTTTTTTGTGTGCTATGAGGATCCTGTTTTACTTCCATGAATGTTGGTGGGATTTCTGGTATTGACTGAGGAAGGATGCTAACCTACTGTAGTTCTCCTTCTTACAGGCTCTATGGAGCAGGCAGAGAAGGGCAATGAATAACAGCCAGGTGCTTGCTCTGGATCAATACACTGCTCTAAAGTGCGCCCAGGTGTGCTTTCTCCTTCTTTCTTGCTGAAAACTGATTAAAGTTCTCCTTTTTTTTTCATATCTCCCCAAGAAAACATAATTCTAGTAACAACCCAATTGCTCTTTTGCACTTCGGGGAGAATGTGATTCTCGGTCTGTGACAACAACACAGTGCAACCACTGTGAATTTGTGACACAGCGGAAGTGAACTGGGAGTAGACTTGTCTGAAGAAAGGAATTTCATTTTGTTTGTGCATGGTTCTGGTTTTGTGGTTTCAGACTTGGTCAGGATGCTCTACACTCCTGTTTCGCTAACTGCCCTGGATGCAGACACCACCTCTGTGCTATGACAGGACCATTTTGTAATGCCAGATATAGAATTCACAGCTGTAACAGGAGTAAAGAAAAGCAGCCGCCACGTGAAACAGCTGCTAGACTACAACAGTGGGCTTGATAGTAATGGTGTTAATTCTCATCCTTTCATAACATAACACAACACAAACTCACCAGAGGTTTCATCTACTCTCTCGTCCACCACATGGTCCTTCTGATGAACCCACTCACTGTTGCACTTAAAATAGATCTGTGTGGCGGGGCTCGCTTTGCAGTACAGATTCACGGGCTTGTTCTTCACAATGTAAGCCTCTTCGGGTTCAATGAGGAAGTGGGGCAATGGCTCTGGAGGATCAGATGGAAAAGTTTCTGGAAGCTCATGAAAAAAGTCATCATCTGTAAAGGAAAAACAAAAGAACCAAAATTCAGCTGGCAGACACTTGCAAAAACTTCGTGAAAATTAGAACAGGTGCACACTTTTAAAATAAAATGTTTTCTTAGGAGCATTCCTGAACTGAGGCTTAGATGCATTGCTGTTTCCAGACTGGAAGAAATTGTTCTTTACATCCTGAGCTTTCTTTCCTCTCTGTGATGTGGCAGGGATGTGCACATTCACAGTCCGGGATCAGTCCTTTGTTACCACCATTGGCAATACCAGCAATAACGCTTTGTGTTAGCGCTTGGGAGAGTTGCCTGCAAAACCATAGAGAGGAATAATAGAAACTTTCGGAGGCTTCAAGGTCACATTTCAGTAGTGACTTATTGCACTGCCTAATCAGGTGCGTGCAATAGCTACTGGCAGTTGAGGCTGGTCCAAATAGGAAACAGCACCTTTTGTTTCAGATGAGCAATTTGAAATCTGCTCTGAGGGCAAAAGACTAAATTCAAGTCCGGTCTGCACCTGTTTGTTCGTACTCTGACTCTCCTGCTAAGACTGCTAATGAAGGTGCCAAGCTATGCTTTATTTACTCTGGTCTGTGCAGTCCTTGCTGTGGAGAGGATGTGGGAGCTGGGACATAGGGCAGGGCAGCTGTGAAATGGTGACATTTTGGGCCAACACGGACACATGCTATTGACATAAGAAACCTCAGCACCTCTCTGGTGCTGCTGGTAAAGAATAAAGTCAATGAAAGAAATCCGGAGAAGGAGGAATAAAACCCATCGTGCGGGAGGCAAGACTGAAAACACCAAATGTGCATACTTTACTTTCTCCCTCCCTCTTCACAAATCCTCTTTTACAACCCCTCTGCCTCTTTGTGCAGAGAAGTCTTCCACATCAGACAACACCAAATTCAGTGGAGAACAACCCTCTCCCCATCTCCCTCCCCACCTGCCATCAGAGTACAAGAACATCCAAGAGGCTCCGAGCAGCAAAGCGGTGGGGGGCACCAACTCCTGACAGATCCACCAGCGGTGAGCTGGGAGTTCTGAAAGCCTCATTCAATCTCCCCTTTCTGCCTCTGACGCAGTTATCATTATACCTAATGGTGGACGCTGACGCTGATCAATAAAACACCACAGAACATCCAACTGAAAATACTGGCTGGCTATCTCCTCCCTGCCAGTCTCCATGAAGATGAAATGTCAGACAGCTCCCTCCCCGAACCTGAGACTTCTCTGTGCCGGCTGTGTCCAGAATTACAAGGGGCACAACTCTCCTTCCAGTTACTGCTTTTCAGAAAGACAAGAAGGAACAGGGACACATGAAGGAGAGAGGGGAAGAAGGTAATATGGTACCCATCCATGCAGCTGTGTGAAGGCAAACTGCACGTCTTTATCAGTGATGGGAGTACCTTACAGAGTAAACCATTTTGTGAACCTCCTGAACTGTTTATGAAGAGAACATATGTTCACCATTTTTTTTTCATTTTTATTTCCCACCCCCCATATTAATTTAAAAATACTCCAGTCCTTCTCAGTGTCTCATTTCATAAGGAGCATCAGGCTTGACTCACGACTGCATCACTCTCTGAGAGTTAATAGAAGTGAACTGGTTCAAAGATAGAAAAAAGGGCCAATAAATAAAGCCTGACATTTTTCTAGCAAAGGGAAGATCTGTGACCCACTATAACACTTCCACTTCCAACTCCAATTAATCACTTTCAGATACTCAAATTAAATTTAATTTTTTATCACTTTCCCATGCTTCCTTTTATTTCTGCAGTTTCCTTTTCACTCTGACCACACCAGCCTCCTTCTTCGGCAATCCTATTTCCTCTCCTCATTAGGTATTTCTTCCTTGCTCCATTTTACTCCCCATTTTTTTCCAGAAAGAAAGACAAGTTACAGTAAGTTAATGGGAGTCCTCATTTGGTTTCATGACAATGGAACATGTCTGAACTGAAGCAAGAGGAATTTTGGCATTCCTCATCCCCTTCCATGCCCACGCCCCCTCTTCCCCTCTCCCTCTCCCACACGCTGCTCCATAGACATCCACAACACAGAAACATTAGAGATGAATCATTTCCCCTGAACTGCCACAGGACACATCTTATTCTTTTGGTCATTTAATTGCAAATCAGCAAGCAGACAGATGGAAACTAACAAAGCACACATATGTTTTATAATTAAACAAGTACTGCTTCACTAATTTCTGGTGACTGGAAGAACAAATGTGTTTATTTTCACCACTAAATTTCTGAACATTATCAAACGCAATAATTACAATGCCTGACCAATTAACTGCACCTTATCAAAGATAGCTAGAAAGTCTAAAAGGAGGGATCAGCAAGCTGCAAAAAAGAAAAAAGGTGGTTTTCAAAATTATTTTTTTCATCAGCCTGGAAAACGTGCATGGCTTTCGGCTTTTCCTCCTGAAGGTAACTGCTTCTAAAGTTTAAATATCATTTTTATGTATTCAAAGTACTGCCCAGTACATTACAATCTAGTCTCACATTCTGATTGTGGTGATAGCTGCTTCTCTCCACCAACCTGGCATCCCACAGTCAGGTACAAGCCTGTCTTCTTGCTGTGATTCCTCCTTACTCTTCTTGAACAATAATAAAGCTCAGCTTTATTTTTCCAGGCTCTTTCTCATTTCTATCAAGAGGCATCTGAACCGCTCTTAAATGTTAGGGATATAGATGGAAACCATTCACAAACTGTCACACAAATAGTGCTCAGAGGCTGCCATATCCCTGGAAATTGGCATTTAAAACCGTCACTTCCAGAAAAAAAATTAAGATAGTAGCTAAGAAAGATTTTTTTTGCTTTTTAAACTTGAGAATGCTCGTTCAATCCCTGCCCTCGTATTGCTGCTGTTAATAGCAACAATGGTGTTTTTTCATAAAGCAGTTTCTCAAGAGGAACATATAGATTATCACCATGACTGGGTTTGGCAGACAAAATAGCAATCCTACTGCAAAGTTAGTCTACCTCCCTTAGCACTGAGGGACCCTTTCTCTTGCTTTTCACTGCTGAAAGGTAACAGGTGGCTTAATCAGCCTGTGTGAACAGCGGGAAGTCCCTTGGTGTTCCCTGCATCCCCTAAAGAGATGGGGTCTGCTGCTGCGGGGAGAAAAAGCACCCCTCCCCTCTCACGCAGGCACACCGGCTGTCGCCAGCTGAAGTGGCAGGATGGTGTTTGACAGGTAGAGAGAGTGTGCAGCCCCAGTTCCCCTGTGCCAGGCTGTGACTTGGTTTTCAGGATGAGACTCTTTTGAGAAGGAAGAACCTTAAATCCCCTCATGACGGCTTGCACATCACACCAGGCTCAGCTCTATCACGCCTTAGGACAGTCAGCCAATCCAGCTGGTGATCTGGGACAGGGTTTTGAACCTTAACACACATCTTGGAGCCAAGTCTTGCATTTCATTTTCTGAATTACAGTGATATGCTGCTGTGCTTTCATTGTAATGCTTGCAGCAACATGTAAGCATAATTATAACGTTAGTGTAATTATATAGCAAAATATTCCTAAAAATCCAACACAGAAAACGTCAATATAGGACATTTGACTGTGTTAAGATTTTTTGCAGTTCTCTAGAGAACAAGATCTGGTAACACCAAAGTAATCTAACAAATCTATGTTTTCATGAGGTCACAGTTTCTAACAACCAAATGAACACTTCCATCTGTTTCTCCTGACCAGATCTACTTAAACACTGGTCATTCCTCTCTCCATACAAAAATCAAATTCTGACTTAGATTTTTCAGGGATGATTTTGTTATAACCATGTGGCCTCTTGAGCCAGTTTCTATATTTGGATGGGGGTTGCCTCTCACGGTGTGCTCCATTGCTATATGAGGGCATAAATCTTGCCTGAGACTTTGATCTGCACCTTCCTGACAGTTATCACCGGTTATTTAAAATGTTCATTTCCCAATGGTGCAACAAAGCAGCAAACTTTATAACTCTCTTATTTAACTCTCCTAAGTAGTTAGACATTTTGGTTTTCCTTTTGTCTGGAGGAAAAAAGCTAATTAAACCATTTGGGAGTGATTTGGGAGTGTAGATACAAACAAACACTAAAAATTCATATACTTGATTTCCAATCATTATGCCAATGTCATGTGCAGCAAGTTCCCCTTACAACCTTGATCAAACGCAAACACAAGACACACATTGTTCTCTCCTGTTGTAACAAATCCCCTTCTGTGCTCAGTAACTTTCAGCTGCAAGTTTACTTCTGCAGTACGCCACATTCATCTTTATTTTCACATAATAAAGTGTACAGCCCATCTGTTGTTATTGACTGATTTATATTAGCAAGACAAAAGACCTGATTAATGGTACTGCTAAACTGGTTCCAGTCATGCAATTCATTTATATTAAGAAAATAAATTTTTAAAAGCCACTTTAATCTATGAACTTCATTTGGAATATTTGTTTTAGTTGTTGACCCAAATACAGATACACGTTTTTATTCGCCTTCTTTAGTATCTGACAACTATGTTTTTTAAAAGGAAAGTCAAAAGCAAATGTATAGGAACAGGGGAAATGCCACTGAAATCAGCATTGACACAAGCTGGCATGGGCTGTCACTTATAGGAATTTTAGCTTAATTTTAGTTCAGTTTTCTTTTAGGGTAAAACAAATCCTTGCCTAAGTCAGAAACCTTTTGATGTTAGGAAAGGTCTTTATTCTTTTCATGCATTTGCCTCTAAAACTGTACATATTATAGCTCTCCATGCATAACAAATGAAAAGAGAGATTTAATGTTATATTTCCCCTTTTATGGATTAGTATCCCTGCTCTAATCTGTGGCAGGAAAATATTGTGCTCCGTACACCAATCTATTCATCTCTAGATCACTAGTTTTATTACTATAGACGAAGCTTTAATTCTCATCAACCCAGCATATAACTCAGTGTATATCTGAACTGCGAGACTTGAACTATTATTGCTTAGATGATAATATATTGGACCATTATCTCTTCATGCGAGACCTGAAGCAAATTCTTCTCAAATGGAATTTACTTCAGAATGATTCAAGAGCAATTTAAAATGAATGGCTGCAAAGTTAATTCTATTTGCATTTGGATGCCCATCACTCGGCAAGATCATTCCCCGAGCGTTGCAAGAAAGGCAGCTGGAGTTCACTGTATGCATGGGATTTCTGTTCAGGTTTTAATGTTATGATTAAAAAGCTTTCTAGAGCAACAAGTACTGTTTACTGTGAAATTAACAGCAGGTGCTAGCTCAGCCAGACAGCTTATCAGGATGGAGGCAAGGGTTTGGATTACAGTGCACACTCTTTCAGGAAAGGAAAATTGCTAGGCTGAAAGTCCTTCAGTCGCAGGGTTTTCTATCCTCCTAGGAAGGGCACGCAGTGCCACCAAATGAGAAACAAGGAAGCAAAAAATACTGTATGCCATAGACCCATAACACCACGGAGCTATGAATCCAACATTAGGCCAAGTTGAATAAAAATTGGGAGAAAACAGGACTTTTTCTAAGAATCACTTATGAATAGTTTCCATACCAAAAGGCCCTCTCAACCCTGCCTCAGCCTTGGAGACCACAGAGGGATAGAGAATGGGCACAGCAAAGTGTAGCCTGTGCTCTGAAAGAGAAAGCACATTTTCCTGCCTTGACCTGGGGAGAAGGAGATTGGCTTTCTCAGCACTTACCCTCTGTCAGCCCTGACTGATTGCAGGGTGAGCATGCAATAAGGCAATCACACCTTATTCTTCAGTACCTCAAAAGGAGAAGGTATCCCCAAATAGCCCAGCAAGACTGCAATTTTGCAACAGCAAAATATTTGGCCAGCCTTGGAGGCCAGCATCTGCTTGCTTGTAGCTGAATTCACTTGCAGGCCTTTATGTGCCTGAAGATGAGGCTTGGTTTTGTGGCAGCCCACAAACCAGATGCTTGCTGAACTTTGCTGGACCCTCCTGGGAGCAAGGTCAAGGGAATTTCTGACTCAAATTTACTGAGCACCCACAAAATTAAATGCTCTTTTCTTCAGGGAAGGCAGAGTGCAGGCACAGTCTGGGAAAAGTGACAGAGAAATCAATAGGGCATGCAATGTTCAACTTTTTGGGTGACTTCAGTCCGGGAACAGAATAAATAAAGACCACAAAGAGGAATGAACTTTCCCTGCACCTGCAGCAACCCAGTGAAGACTCTCCTAGCACATCTCTGCTTAACAACACATCCCCAGGAGGTCAAACACAAGCTTTGAATGCACTTAAAGAATGAAGAACATAGCCACTGAGTGGCTACACATGCATGAGAAGGCTGGGAAAAAGTCTTCCCCTCAAACACAGGAGCATCACAGAAAAGCCAAACACATCCTTTCCTGTCCTTCTGTACTCCTAGAAAAAAAGGAACTTACACAGCAGCACAGGAACCAATACTTGATCCACAGTCAGCCACAGGCACCAACCTGGAGCCCTTTCAAAAACCCAGACAACAGGCATCTCAGACACCTGAAATACTGGATTATTGGCTCAACTAAAGAGTCCAGGATGGATGTTTCTGTTATTTGGAGACAGGCCGGAAGGATGTTTCTGTTATTTGGAGACAGGCCTTCTATACAGACCATTCTAAATAAATAAACCTAGCAATACCTAATACAGTAATCGTGCTTGTTATGTCCACCATACCCCGACTAGCCTTTCTCAAAAAGCTGTGAAGAGCTGAAGGGGAGAAGAAAGCACCGTGCTTTCCGTTTCAACGGCAGTGCACAGTCTGCCATTAGACTGGGGGACCGGGAGCTGTAGCTCAAAAGCAGGGAGGTTTCACAGTCAAAGAAAGCAGCCAAATGAGAGGCTGCTGGTGCTCCCCCCCCAGCAGCCCTATGAGGAGTGGAGCCCTCTCCTCTTGTGCACTTCCCTCTGTGCTCCTATTTTATGTGAATGCTGCGTGCTCAGATATAAAGCCAAGGGCAGAGGAAGATGAAAGAATAAAAGGTTATCACTCAGCCACAGACAACGTGGACACTGTGCAACCATGTTGCCCACAGCAATCAGTGTGTTCTCCATCTCCCCTGCTTTGATAGTGCCATCTCCCTTCTCTCAGCCCAGCGCTCGGAGTACATCTTGCCTGGCTTACCCTGATGAACTGCACTGCTGTTAACCAACAACTAAGTCCAGTGGAGTCAAATCTGATTTGCATCAGAGTAAGGAAAAGGAGAATCACATCTACATGAGGAAAACACTGACGGTACCACCTTTATAAAGAGTCTTGCAAGTTATATCTTACTGTTGGGGGAAAAGGCATCTTCCCCCAGTTTGTTTAATTCATAATTACAATTAAAGTTTCTGCTTTTCTTGAAACTTTAACATCAACCAAATGAGAGGAAAATTGAAAACAAAACTCCCAGTGCTCTGTAACACAGAGAAATTTTTTATACATCCCACTGCTAATTCACGACAAAACCCGCAGGTATATATGTAGACATGACATTTAAGGTTCTGTATCCAGAATGTTACCATTGCCCTGAGACAAACTCTGTGAGACTACCAGCTGCTGCCTAAACATGCAAGAGATGGTAGAGGTACTCATTAGCATTGGACTTAGCACAGGAAAATGCCAGAATATGGTACAATTTCATGCAAGGCAATTGAAAATACTTTCTGTCACATATGAAGAGCACCAAGTTGTTCTTTGAGCAACAAGGTTTATGACTTGTTGTCAGTATAAGAAACTTAATGCAGTAATCTGCAAGCACTACTTACAAGTCTGCCTAACCATATAAATGGATAAAAAAGGCTGGAGGCAAATCATCAGGGGGTGAGGCTGACTTATGAGCGTTGAGAGCGTGAAATGTAATTTGAAGAGGCAAAGGCCCTGTTTTTTTCCTGCCCTGCCCTGAGTACCAGCAGTCACATCCCTCTTTGCAAAATATTCATTACTTCTGATGGAAACTCGTTGGGCTTGTACAGAGCTACTGGATAAGGTTGGCCCAGTTACTGTGCCACGGCTCTCAAAAGTACAGCACTTGAAAATAAAATGTTTGACAAACAGCAGATGACATCAGTGACATTTCATGGTGATTATCCTGTGGAAGATTGCTCTCTCCTTCCATTTCCAGGGTTGTCAAGCATTGCTACACGCTGCTCAGAGAAGTGGTTGAGTCACCAGCCCTGGAGATATTTAAAAGACGTGTAGATGTGGCACTTAGCAACATGGTTTAGTGGTGGATTTGGCAGTGGTGGGTTAACAGCTGGACTGTCTGATCTTAGAGGTCTTTCAGACCTAAACTATTCTATTAATGTATGATTTGTTTAAAACTAACAAAGTTTCGGCGATAGTCCGTAACCCACTTTTTTTTTTTTTAAGCATGAATATTTTATCTCCTTACTCCGTCATGTAACAAACTCACAGAGAATAACATGCAAGTGTTACTTTGCTGAGCACACACACCATACTTCATAAGTGTGAGCTACAGGTATTTAATCTACTTGGAAAATTAACACAGCTCCCATTAGATACGGTTGTGCTGGTAGAGTTCAAGACTATTATTGCTAGTTGTGTCTTCTCTGATAAAGATGCAACATATGAAGAGCAGAGAAACTTCAGTGTCAGCCCACGAGGTTTTGTGTCCTCCCTCTTAAGCATTTTTCATTCTGGATTTTAGCTTGTGATGGGTCTGTGTGATGGCATGGGATCCCCTCCTATGGGAACCACCTGCAAAGCAAAGTCTAATTTGAAACATTTCTGCCCCAGCTGCCATTAGTGGTCATAATGGTTGACACAAGGTCAAAAATTATGAAACCTCTGAGGAGCATCATTTCCTCTTCAGTGTTAGGCTTCACTTCCCTTTGACACATTAGTCCTGAAGCAGCTCCAGGCTCTTGACCCCTCCTTTAACCCTGATAACTAATTAAAGATGGACAAGGCTTAGGCTAAAATACTTTTTGTTAAACCTATTCATTCTCAAGTCCCCTTCAGGCACTCTTTGTCACACAGGATAGACCCTGCCATATTTATATGGACATGAAAGGAGGTGCCTGTTACAATAATACAAAAAAATTCTCATTTTACAAGACCTGAAAACCTTTGTGGTTAGATGGTAGAATGCATTTTGCAGCACATAAAAGACATTCTCAACACATACTGGAAACAAGTTTCCTGGATATAGTCCAAAGCATACAATTCAGGAAAAATCCAAGGATAATTAACTCTGTACACGTTTTTAGAATCAGAAGTTCAGACTCAGGTCCTTTATCTGACTGCTATGTCAACAGTCCGAACATGGTGTCCCAAACACGATAACCAAATGAAAAATTGATCCCACCTTTTCTCATGCTCTTAAGCCTCTATCATGTACTGGAAACAAAGACAGAGCTCAGGATAGAGTCATCAGCCGCAGGCAGATGGATTTATGGCCAGTGGTAAATCATATTACACAGCACAAGTTTGTTTAATGGAGAGAAATCTGTGTGCAATGCGTTGTTGATGGCTATGGCACAACGAAAGGAGCTCCATACTGCTACCTTGAGCGAGGATCTGTAACTGAACATGGCACTTTACAAATACTTTCTCTGCTTTTTATGTTGTTTCATATTAATAATTAAGCTTGCTTCTTGCATCAGTATGTTAGGGTTAAAATGTCAACCCTTTGTTTCTAGCAAGACTGGTTATTTTTATCCTTACTTTTCCCATTATTAAAACTGCAGCAGAGCTTTGCTCCCGGTTTTGTAGCTCTTTCAATGAAAGCATTTTTGTCTCATCAAAAAGTGATGATCCAACATCCCATGATTAATAAAACTGATATCTAGTGGGACGTCATGGATCCTGAATTTCATGAGCTATCTAAAGCGTATAGTTAATGTAGTTAGCAGGATCACTCCATCTCAGAAAAACACAGGACACTTGACTATGCCTAAAATAATAGCTCAGTCGCTTGGCCACCTGGTTAAGGCGTTGAGCTGAGACCCAGAGGATAGATATTCTTGTGTAACCTTGGGGAAATCTGATCTGTCAGGTTCAGGGTCCCGTCTGCAAAATGGATGTAGGAACTTAATAGGTAGCACTCTTTGTTCACTACCTTCAAACTGAGCAAGCAGCTCTGGACTCAGATGCTTCCTTCAAAACTTCTCCAAAATACCTGCCAGTATCATTTGCTAAACAGCCAACAGTTACACAAAGGATCACAAACAAATCTATGTTTATAAAATGACTAGGGAACAAAGTCTGTCTATCCTGGAGCTGATGCAAAGTTTGCCACCGGTCTCCCTTTGCACTGATGGAGCAGCCTGGCTTTGGATGCTCTGAAGGGTTCTCTGCATGGGCTAGGGGAATCCTGCTGTCCTGAGACTAACATGAGTCCTTATGAATATCTACATACTCACTACTTCTTTTCATGGATCTTAATTAAATTATTATTTGCCTGGTGCTGGTTACCTAATTTCATCCACGGCAAATTTTTCAAGAACCATAAATTATTTTGTATGAGGCTGATTTATCCCAGCAGAAGTCCAAATCGAATTAGAAATCCATTAGCTAAATTCTAAGCAGGAGCTTCTGGGGAAAAGGGGAAAGGAAGGGGGGGGAACTTGGGAATCTGAACGCCAGATGTGGAAAAGGGGAAAAATCCTTAAAAGAAGTAGAAAAAGAGTAGAAAAAATAATATATCTTCTTATTGAATTAAACACCCAGGTATTTATAGAGCCAGATGGAAAAACACAGATTATTGCCTAGGATCAGAAATATGACTCAGACATTTATTTATTTATTTTGACTAGCAATTGGTTTTGTAAATACATGAGACTTTGTAAGCAGATGAAAAACTCTGGTTCACTTGAATATTATAGTTTCCATCATGAAAATACCAACAGATTGTGTGTACTATATACACTAATAAAGCTAATAACGAGCTGTTCAACCAAATCTTAATACAAAATAATCAAAGGCATTCTTCCCTCTGAGGGAAAATGAAAGCAAAAAAGATTTATTTACTTTGGAAACATACAGGATGATTTAATCAGCTATCGTCCTCCATTCAGGGCCTGCTTATTTGAGGAGACACATGGACAGCGTATCTCATTGAGCACATGTTTATTTGCAGGTGAACATATCCTCTCCTCTTGCCACTCTACCCTTACCATTAATAGACTCAGCAAAATAAGGCTGATGGAAGGAGAATGCTGCAAGTTCATTGGTATTAACAGCCACCCTATCATTTTGTAAAGCTGGAAACTATGATGAACAGGGCCCATGGAGAGAAATTGCACTACAATCCCTCTCATTTGAGTTACAGAAACAGTCTGCATTCACACAGTTCTTTCAGAAATTGGTTACAGACTGGAAATTTTCCCCTGCAGTGACTAATTTCATTCACACTCATTTCTTAAGTCCTGCTGATTTCTTACTCACAAGCTCTCTAACAATTAAAAACCAATAAAATCTTAAGATTCAAAGAGAAGCCTGAAACAGCAGTCTCCCGGTTTTGGTTTGCCTCCAACTCAACCTTTAACTTAAGTGTCTATGAACTATCATCCTTTCCAGCATCAGGAGCACCCAGGACAGCTCAAACAGAAGTTGTTGTGACCAGAGAGCAAATGTGCAGTGCCTATGGGAAGCTCTGACATGTGCCATGAGACTTGGGAATCCCAGGAGGTAAAACTCCAGTACCTGCAAAGTGCGTGGTCACCCTTCCCAGACACCACCCTACCCTTTGCCTCCAAATCTTTTCAAGCTCACTCCATGGACACTAACAAGAAAAATGAGGGGGAAAAAAAAGAAAAGTAAGTCTTCCGAATACTCAGTAATCAAAGTTATGACTGGAAATGACAGCTAAAGTCGAGAAATCCCCAGAAAGTGCTGAGAACAGATCCAGCACTGAAGTGTTATGGAAAGACAGTGTGAATGCTCAGAGATCAGCAGGTGAAGTTTAAGCCCTGAATCTATGGATCACACACTGACTTGTTTCCCTCTCTTATCTGTGTTTACTTCCTTGTGTGCTACACCCATTTTTAATGTAAGGTTCCTACAGGAACTGCTACATGTTAACATGATGTCAACAGAAAATGCCACTGGAACTGGGGCTTCAGACCCTGCAAAACAAAAGCTACCAAGTTACATTGCTGTTTCTCAACAGTGCTGTGAATTGGTTTGGACAAAATCAGAAGCACTCTGAAACTCACACCACAGGTCAGAGAACAACAGTATTGTGTTTCAGTAGCTGAAAGTACACAGCAGAAACAGAGATAAAGGGCAGCTTGGAGTGTCTCTGGCTTGACAGCCTCTAGCAGCAGGGATAACAAACACTGAGAGACATCCACCTCTGTCTTGCAGATGCCACAGGAGATAACACACTGCACAGCACGCAGGATAACAGCATTTAGCCAAACTGTCTCTTAAATCTGCATTGCCTATATTGGGACACAGGGGCATTTATACCTGCTGTTGACTCCCTTGTGCCTAGGAAAGTGGTATCATTCAGCAATAGTGCAGATTATTCCAAGAAACTGCATTTTTCTGTATCTCAGTCTGGTCCAAAAACTGTAAATCTGAGGTCTCAACTCCCTCAGCACAAGCAAGTGTGCTGTCTGTGTTAGAGCCTTGGCCCCAACAAGAAGCAAATAGACTCTTTTGGTTTGATTTTCAAAATACAGATCTGCACTCAAAAAGACAAATCAGCAGTGTTAATGAATGAATCCAAAACACAAAGAAACACTGGAGAGGAATAATGGAAATGCAATTAAGTTGTAGGCTTTACTGGGCATGTTTTTTGCTGCCGTATCATATTTATTTATTCAGCACTGCTCAGCAAGTCAACTCAAAGCTAGGGAGCAATGAATCAGTGCTCTAATCTCCCTCCCCATCATCCCCAGCCTTTGTGAGGAAACTGATATCCAGCCCCAGCTGAATCTGTCGAGTTCTAATCACAAACACCATCACTACAGAAACACAGACCTAAGCCATCTCTCTGATTTGAGCATAAGACATACGTATTTCAATTCCACTTCAGTTTTCTCATTTCTTTCTTCATCCCTTTTCTTAGGTTTTCTGTCATGTGTTTTCTCCCCACATTTTCATCTTCTTTCTTGCCTCTAGGCTCTCTATCCTTT